>JAQGCA010003260.1:0-12130 GCA_034698945.1 Protaphorura quadriocellata | reverse complement strand
CTCAACAACGAAAGAAAAATACAAAGTACGTCTGTAAAGCCTACGGGTAAAGCGGACGTTAAATGTGTATTTTTTTTAGTAAATATCCAGGTCAAAGCTCGATTCTTAAAAAAATACTTCTTTTGAGCCACCCTGTAGGGTCTATTTTATGAACCACCCTCTTGTAAAGTGCATTTCCTAACCTCCTGTAGCCTGGTCAAACCAGCTTGCCCTAACAACGTAACCAACGCAGACAGACGACAGACACGAAAGGGCAAAATTTGAATATGAGGAGTCGGTTGCGGGGGGCAACGGGTTGTTGGTTGCTAGGAGTAACCAACGCAGACAGAGGCAGACACAAAAGGGAAAAAATTGAGTAAATTTCCTTCCATCCACGTTTAGTATTTAATACAGGACACTTTAACATCTCGCGCATCATTCACGAATACCGCAAATCCTGTATTAAAGGGAAAAAGTCGAATATGAGGGGTCGGTTGCGGGGGGCAACGGGTTGTTGGTTGCGTAACCAACGCAGACAGAGGCAGACACAGAAGGGGAAAAGTCGAATAGGAGGACTACTCTCGTTACACTCGGTCGCCCAAATATTGTAATGTCCATTTCTTGTATCCTACTTAGCTACTACCAGGGTGAGGTCGACCGAAGGTGCCGACGGGCCTGCTAGTCTAGTCTCAATATAGAATCTAATATTTAGTCCAAGACAGGAATCTTATCTAGGTATTTTATCAGAATATATGTGTAGGTAGTCAGTTAGAACGTAGAAAGTTTAATTAAAAAAAATTGTTAGTTTGTTAAGAAAGCTTGACATAATGGTAACGTTTGTGTAATTTTATAGTATTGGTTTTTGTGCATTATTTCTTGTCTTTTGTCGCTGACGCTGTTTTCGATTGGGTTGTAGCTGATTTTTTGAACGATCTGAAGGTAGACTCAATTGCGGTTGCATGAGCACTCTTTGGCCGTGGTTGTGGACCTTTTTGATTCGTATCCTTCTGATGCATTTCTTTCCATTTTGCCAGCAGTTGAACTTTACGAACAAGACGTCTGAATGGGTTATTAGATTTATCGCCCTAAAATAATTAGATCATTTTATTACAAACCTAGCTCTATTAGGTTCAAATAAAAAGAAATGCGGCTTACTTGAGTAGGTAGTTTACTCTTCTCTGCAAAGAATGCTAATTCTTCTTTGCGAGCATCCTTGTCTAGACCAATGACTTCAGTTCTCCAAGTGTAATATCGGGCAAAGTAGAAATAGATAATAAGGACGCCCAGTATAATAAATAGTAGGATGCCCAGGTAAATATACCACGCCAATGGATCTCGCCTTGGAGGAACATTAGCTACCCTGATAGCAAAGAAAGTGTCCAGCCTTTGACAGTATGTGAATGGGTTGTAATTAGTATTCAAAACCACTGCCCTCATAATGTAAATCCAATTTCTTTTTCTAGGAACTCGTAATGCATTTCCGGCGGAAATATTGAATACAAAATATGGTCGTTCGTTCAACGCTCGTGGTTGGTCCCTGTCCAGGATCAGCCCGGGAGTCTAGGAAGATATAGACTTAAAAATGTCGAAATCAAACCCAACAGTTTAAAAATGTGCAAGACTCACCCCGCTACGTCGAGTTTGACTGAAGCAATCGTTAAAATGTTGATAAATATCTGTCGTAGGAGGCAGACTTGAAATGCTCAACCGGCGGTACCAGTCGCCACTAAAAATTCAATTAAAAGTATCATTGATAATTCGTAATGAAATATTTGCACGATCCTGCAAAATTTGTTGGGAATTACTCATTGACGAGACATCTCGCATTCCACTGAGTGATGCTAACTGACAATCTTGTCGGGTTCGCACTATCCTTGTCTCTTTCTACCTTATTCCGTTGTGCCTTTCGTTCGTCAAAATCGTAAGACCCTAGCATATCGTACATGATGATGTTACCAGTTACCTGTTACAGAAAGAAAATTCGAAACAAACCCGGAACTCAACCACATTATTGCAGTCATTGGTGCATTTCATATTCATACGATTTGTTATGTAAACTCAACTTAGTTACTGCCGATATCTTGTAGAGAATATTTCCAGTCCAAATCGAATTTTAGAACTATAACTCTAAAATAGCCCCTTCAGGTTTCAAGAATGAACCGCGCGGATTAGCGAAAGAGTGAGTGTAACGACCGGATAAGGTTAATCTGGCGTTCGGGCGTACACATGAGGAAAAGAATTTATATAACTTGTTATCTCAGAGAAAGATATCAAGATGGGCCCGATGGGTACTTTTCTAGTAGTGAAATGAGTGAACATTCTAAAAACGCCTGGAAGCAAGGAAGAAAGAGATCTTAGCAGCATGAATTGTAACAATCAGGCTATGTTGTGTTGCTTAGAGTCAGAGCAATACCCCGGAAAGGTAAACGCGACGACGCGAGTCGGATTCTCACTCAGGAAAGTCAAGTCAATTAAATTTTTACTCAAATTTCAACTCGATTTCCCACAAGAGCAGACGCTTTTGATGCATATATAGCGCCTCTCACCAATCCAAACCAGATGGGTTCGGTTTGCAGATCCATCCTAACTCGATTGGGCTGGTTAATTCCATATAGTCATCTGAATCCACTCGATAACATTCAGATAAAAAGAATTGTGAATTGCACCCGGAAATGAACCGATGTAGTTAAATAACAAATCATATGAAATGTTAATACGTCGACCGAATGTGTGATGAATTCAATTATTTACCCGACGAGCATGTCTCGTTAGGAATTGTTCAAAATGTGCCACAATCTCATCCCGGTAAGAGAGCTCGTAAAAGTTGTCCTTAATGAGTCCAGCGGATGGAACCTAGGAGAGAACAAAATAATATGGAAACATTATCACGGATCCATGCTCATGCAAAAGCAGTCGCTACATGTGCGGAGTTTATGTAGACCAAACCTTTTGATTCAACATTTTGATACTAAATATACTAAAATACTGAAAAAAAACTCAATGAGTAAGGGTTGATTCATATAGCTTTTGTGACCGACTTTATCCGGATGCGACCGCGATAATTCTTCGCGACGTCCCCATCGCGTTCAAATAGGTTTGCGACCGCCACTCCGACGAACTTGACCTTGATTTTTTGATATTTGATATCTGAATGCACCTCTGACCTAAGAATACGTAGAAGTACTATATAAAGTTATGTGTCATCTCAAACTATGGCTGGAAGCACAGTTCAATTTCGGTTTAACAATGTCCACTAGGCAAACAAAATGTTACAGGGAATTCATTTACAAGTCATCTTGAAGGTAAACTCTCCCCGGAAAGTTGAAATTACTGTTATAACCAAGTTAAACCTTTTCAGTTCAAAATCGCGCTTCATCTACGAATTCTTGGCCATAGACAAGAACTTCAAGTTACTCTTAAAGGTTCCGTCGCCCCATATAATTAGTGTTCCGAATCGGATCGGATCGGATCAATCGTTATCCGACGGATCGGTTCGTCTAATTTCGGATCAAGTCATTATCATTTGGATCACGGATCAGATCGGATCGTGTCAGACTCATTTGGGTAACGGATCGGATCGGGTCAGAAAAATTTCATCCGAACTAAAGTTGGGTCGAATCGAATCAAGGGTGGATCCGACTCGATCCGCATCAAGGGTGGATCCGACTCGATCCGACGCAAGTAATGTTAAGTGTTCCGCATAAGATCCTAAGATCGGGTCATCCGATCCGTCAGACATGGATTGGATCAGATCGCCGAATTTCTATCCGACAAGATGTCGGATCGGATTAGATAAGACCGGATCCGATCCGTGCGGAACACTAAATTAAACTAATATTTCTAGAAGGACCAAGTACCGTTAAGTGAGAACATTCAGCCGTGCCAGGAATTGGGAAGTCGGATCGACCGGGAGTTGAATCCGGGTACTCTCAGACTTCCCGTTCCCGCCCGCAACCCCTTCAGCAAGTTTTCTCAGTACATAAAAAACTTTAGTCCTTACGAAATGAGTGTCATATGTACATGTATATGTCGACAAACGGAATTGCGTTTGAATAATCCGTACTTGTCGATGAATTGAACTAGAATTCAATGATCAATTTGATGGCTCCTCGTTTCAATCCGCCTTGTTCTCTAAAAAAAAAAGTCATATGCTTACTTTGCATTTCGTTTCCTTAGGATCTCCGCAGCCAAACATGTCCCTCTGATCGAAGTGGATGGCATCCCTGTGGAACAAAATCGCATTCTGTTCTTCCGACCAGTACTGCTTCTCCAGATAATCTTTTGCCTCCAATTTTGAGTTATCTTTGTCGAAAATTAGCTTGTTGAGTGGTAATGCTTCACCAATTAATCGCATCGTAGTTGACGGTACACATCCAATATTCATTTGAATCGTCTGTAACAAGTGTCCATATTCGCTAACTCATCAACTCAACCACATTCAAATGTAGGATCTTTATTTCTTCAAATTACCTTAAAGTAGTCATCTTTACTGCAATGAACATTTAGAATGGTTGGTCGAATAGTCATGGAAAAAACCCGTGTAAACTCTGGAACCGGCTCCGTATCGCTGGTCGTTTGGGAATACCTGTACATTTCATCTACCCTCTAGTTTAGAAAAATGAACATCAATCATTGTTGTTATTATTATTTGTCTATACAAACGTTCTTATTAATTGTTAACCTGTTCCGTCATGAATGTTGCAATCTCAATGGTCTTAAGAATTACAGTCTGGTCATTGCCCACTTCCAGAATTGAATTTATCTAAGAAAATTATTCCAAGTAGACTTTTCATGTTTAGTAATGCAATATTTTCAGTTGTCAGTATTATTTGAACTCACAACAATAGACAAGCCTTGAACTTCTGTGAATTCAATGTTTATGTCAGCCTCAATAGGAATGGCATCTCCATAGTAGGCAAGTTCAGCCGTAATACGGGTACGATATCCTGTACGTTTATTATGAACAGCTATAATGTAATTCAATTGCTGTCCAGACCAAAACAGTTTATTGTAACACTTTAACTGAACTAAATCTCTGTATTCTGAGAGCATTAATTGCTCCATGTAGATGTCATAATGATACAGAGTGAACACTTCTTTGTACAATCACTAGAATACATAATATGGACATTACTACTAGGTACTCTCATTCTCATAGTAGTATAATATTTTATAAACTTGCCTGCTTCGACGTACGGACGGTCAATAAAGTCAACGGCAAGGTGTGCAAAGGGGCATGTTCGATCATAATTGACCTCAACCCTTTCACTTTTAAGAGATTCGTTAGCCGGGGGATCGTAGACAGGAAATTTGTTATCGCCTAAACTTCTTGTCGTGCTCCCCAAAAGGTAAGACCAAAACGGAAGTGATAAGAATTTTGTAAACGGCGAATTCTTAAGTTGAGTCCCATTCGCCTTTGCCTGAAAATATGGATACACATTTTGGACCATGATGTTTTCTTTTCAACTTTGTATTGCGGTTTTTGTAATTGACCATTATACATATAGCAGTTTACTATGTCGACTGAAACAGCAATGTACAGCCGTCCGCTTCCCAATTGTAGTTGAATCCCGGCCCTTGCAATTGACCCTGACCTCGGCCGGCCGCCCTACATTTCCTAAAACTAATTGTATGTATGTTTTAGGGCGGAAGTCATCCGGAAGAGTGAGGCACTGCTATGCATTCTAAACTACTGTACTTTCACTTTAAGTGCGATACGCGATGGCCGCCCGAACACCTGGCGAACTCTCCCTTCAAGCTGGCGAATGAGTCCGAATGCGTCGTTCGGGCGGCCATCGCATATCGCACTTAAAGTTAATGTACAGTATGCTGACGAGGTCTATTGACCCATTGCAGTCGACTACATGTCATGTCCATGATAGGATATGCCAATTCTATCTCCATAATCTCCAAAGGTCACTGCCGACTACAGTGTGTGGTCGACAGTCATATCAAATCACACGAACAGACATCTAGGCGAGAATTGCATCTACGCGGTCCGACGAGAAGCAATATGGGCGCGTTGCACCTGTGGTACCAAAATATTTTCAGCTCACCCCAGGATAGGATACACATACCAGCCGCCACAACGGACCACCCCCCCCCCCCTCCACCCCCGGGTCTTCCGAATTCCTAAGCTTGACAACTGGCACGTAAAAACAAAAACCCATCCATTCTGGAATTCACATATTGCAAAATGTGACTTCAATCTTGGAACACTTGTGTTAACTAATTGAGTTACCTGCATTGAAGAAAGTCTTATCTGCTGGGCTTTAGCCCAGCAGATAAGACGTTCTTGCATGCAGGCAGTCAATTGTACTCACTCGATCTGAAGGAGAGGCTTCACCATACACAATTTCACCTTCAGGAACTACAGCTTGGAAATATTCCCGACCTTTTAAGAAAGGTCTAATTGTTCGAAGAGGTTGGTTTGTAAGAAGTGAACCGATCAGAAGCTGCTGACTCCCCACTCGTTCGTTATTACGATGCCTGGTTAATATTGAAATTAATCCTTTCTCTGTCACAACGGTGTCATAATTTCTGAAATGTGTAAAGTGTTCCCTATAAGAATACAAATAGTTGAGTATTAAACCCAGACATTAATTTCTTACTGTACAGGAATCCGAACTAATGGTTTGACTCTCCTCTGGCTCTCATCGTCTGGAGCTTTTTCATCGCTCAACTTTGGATTATGTCTCCAGTAGTAGGTGATGGGTCTGGCAAAACTACCATCAAGAAGAGCGTAGACGCTAACATCTCCGATCCTGATAATGTAGGTGGGAATTGCTGTACTGATTGTTCGCATGGTTGAAATCCGTTTTGCAAGACGTTTTGGTTTCAGAGGAAAACTATGGTCATCCATTTCGTCCGTGAGAGTTACATTGTAATCGGGATCCTCGTATTCAGATCTGTAGAGTTCTTCTCGGTACAAAATTGATCCGGAGAATGAGACAACTATATCTTGGAGGTAAATTTCATCCAGGTCAGTGAGTCGTAAACCCGAGGGAAAGTCAACGGCCGTAATAGTGCTAACAAAGATCGTTAAATCGTTAAGATTGGATCCGTTAGAACTACCAGATATTACTCCATTCCTCAAGAACTCCTCCGACTGAAATTCTATCGCAGCAAGAAATGTTTTCTCGACTGCTGAAAACTCAACAGCGTGGATTGCAAAAAGTTGACGATTTGAAGCATCCCTTCTGATAATATTATCTGAGTCTGCACTAGACACTGTTCTCTGTATTTCTTCAATCAGGTCGAAAGTAAACCCATTTGTTGACATCCTCTGTTGAAAATAAAGATATCAGTAATTATTAGAGCTATATATGTGAACGAATTAGACAATAATAGATATATAATTACAGTACAAGTAGGTGTACTCACACTACGGATTGTTTTAAAGTCATCCTCGATGACATAAATCAAATTGCGATTGTAATCTTTATTGTCAGAGCCAACTTTCACATTCGTGGGGTCTGTGTCACCC
Organism: Protaphorura quadriocellata; assembly: GCA_034698945.1. Taxonomy (NCBI): domain Eukaryota; kingdom Metazoa; phylum Arthropoda; class Collembola; order Poduromorpha; family Onychiuridae; genus Protaphorura; species Protaphorura quadriocellata. Next base: position 4,665 of record JAQGCA010003260.1, on the reverse strand, counting down.
TTGAGAAAGTGATCATCTGAAGTACCCAACAATGTCTCTCCAGCAAACCAATACGTTCGTAAATTGTCAGTATTAACCACTTTCTTTTTCTCTTCTTCTCGAACTTTTACATCTTCCTTTGTTTCCTTTCCTGGACGTTTTAAGGACGCTTCTATTTCAACCTTCTCATCCTTATGAATTTGTGCTTCAGTCAATCTTTGCAACACCTTCTCACGACTTCCTTCAGCAGTACTGTCTTCTACGGAGGCCTGGATATTGAATAATTCCGTGAAAGTACTCCACATAAATTCTACATGAAGCAATAAATTCACTCACACATGCAGCACGAGGTATATCCTGATTAATACTCGCTGATGGATAAAAAATAATCACTTTAAATATTTCGTTTACAATAGTAGATATTCCATTTCAAACCGTTAAAATACATTATGAAATCAAAATATTAGATCCGCTCATTTTCTAAATTATTTGACTCACGTGAACCTTCAACCGGTACTGGGAAAATAATAACAATACTTCCGCCCTTCGAAAATGCTGGTACGATCTCGTTGTGGTTCTAAACAATTAAACAATAGAGTACGGATTCAGTTTAAGCTAAATTCAATCCAAGACGCGACGTTCGAATAATTTTTAGGAGAGTGAACAAATCCTGGAGTGCTCCAAAATGCTGTAGTATCTGATCTGAGCATCGAGAAAAATTGTTTCAAAAGTCGATTCGACATATCTCAAAGAGTCAAAATGAATCACGTCCAGGAGATTCGTCCGGGTCGAAGCAGTAATCAGAAAAACAGTCATGTTCTAAAAAAATGTCAGAGACATAAAGGAAAAAGGAACATATGCTCGAGCAATAAGAAGAGAAGAACACCCCTTATGGTCCGATGGTTTGGAATATCTGAGGCTTTTATAAAGTCGACAATGAAACGATGAGACTCTACGCACATAATGCATGACATAATTATTGCTTATCGTCCGAATACAAAGTAAGTCGAATTGAAGTGATTGACCTATTAATTAGGTCTAGGATGACAGTTTTTATGAATGACTTTCTAAAAGGGCGCAAGTTAACGTATATTCACCATTCATATACAACTCAAACAGAAACAATCAAACAATCTAAGGAAGGATTGGAGAATAAATATAAAACTGCAGGTGCCGAACGACTGATCCATCCGAAATCCCAATTTCATAGAAAACAACATAGTGAAGTGCTGAAGTGTATGTATATATGAGTGTAGAATTTGTACGCCATTCCGAATTAGTTCAACTATTTTTTCCCCTGTATGCCCTTCATTGTTTGTTGTATAAGAAGAGCTAATTCTACTATTCAATTTGTTGTTCAAAATAGCGTGCTTTCTTTGTTTATTGTACTAAACTGTTTGGGCTACTATGGAGCATTATGGAATTAATCAAAACTTCTCCGACTCGAACTCTTACTTAACGTATTTATACCAAATCTATTTCCGTTAATCGTTAGTATGAAATGACATAATGCTGCAAAATTATGCGAAATGGCAATGCGAAACCTGTCAACTATTAGTATATAGAGGCAGTGATCAAATCGAATAAAATGATTCTACCCTTGCCGAATTGGTTCTACCTTACTACAGCTGTAGTAAGAAAGAACCAATTCGGTGAGGGAGGTTGACGAAAACTAAGTTTTTGAAGCTGCCTACCTGACACCAGAATTACCAGTCAATAACGTTCTTTTGTTAGCGTTACCTTTGGTGTTGAGGTAACGGCGCACCAACTTCTCCTAACGATAGCTCCTAGACGAAATTTCTTGGTCCTGGTGTTGAATCCGAAACCTCTGAGTCCTAAATTTGTCGGATGAAGATAAACAGTTGAGTCATTCCTTAATAGCAACAGATGCGTTGGTGTAAAGGCGAAATCCGAAATATTAATTCGCCCACTCTGAAAGATCATCATCATCATCATTTTTTCATATTACATGCCAACCGGACGATCAAGGAATTTTAGTTACAAGAAATTGTTACAATATTAAGTAAGTTTTGTAAGTTTATACATATAAAGTTATGGAGGTAAAATACACTATTACTAGACATTCTTTCAATTTCGTCCCTAATCCTTTGTCTCAACAAAAAACCTTTCAATACAATTGCAAAAATTGTTCAAATTCGCTTCAAATTTCATATTCTCCAGAGTTCTGCTAAGATTCAGTCACTTTATAAAACGACTTAAATTAGTCAGAAGAATGTCCGGGTGTTTCAAAACCAACAATCTGTTCGCCGTAATTGCTTTAATATTGACGTTAAAAATGCTAGGTACCCATTTTCTTCAAAATTGAATGATGTCCTACGAGATATGTCCCAATGCGCTGTAATGCGCCCTCCATCAATAAAAACAACATGACGGTAGGTAAACGTAATAAGCAACCACACTAACAACTAAACCTATTCCGATGGTAAAAACCAATCGACCCAAAAACCATTCAGAATAGAATAAAGGTTTTGTCGGCAGATAAAATTTTTGAATTTTTCGAAATTTTTTGAAAAAAATTCCAATTTTGGCATGGGACATAACATGTAAATTTATAATGAAGACGTGGCCCCCCTTTACCATTTTTCAAAAATTGAATTTTTGAAATATTTTGAGCTGCAACATTCTCATGTGTAACTGACATTTCTATGGTCCCACTTCTTCAGTTTCAATTAAATCAAAACGACGGTACTGAGGAATGATGCCGCATAAAAATTTCAAAACTAGAATTTTTGAAAAATGGTAAAGGGTCTTCATTGAGAATTTACATGGGATGTCCCATGCCAAAATTGGGATTTTTTTCCAAAAATTTCAAAAAATTTATCTGCCGACAAAACCTTTATTCTAGAGGTCAGGACACCTTGTTTGCCTTTCCTGAATGGTTTTTGGGTCGATTGGTTTTTACCATCGGAATAGGTTTACTGGTAAGAGTGATTGATCACAAATTTTGCGCGGCACTACTCCTTGACGTCTTGAACAATATTTTAATTTTAATGGGAATCAACTCGATAAAAATGCTAGGGTTACTGCCAGGGAATGTTAATATGGGCACCACGTTCGAATGTCCTCAAACTTGGTACACAAACAATTGTTCAAGAAGTCTAACTAGACTTCCTGAACAACGTTTAAATGAACCATGAGTATCAGAGATGACGGCTTGGGGCTAGAGATTATCGCAAGCTTTACTATGAAACACATCGATCCTAGCAGAAAACCACGGCATTTCAGAGTCTCGTGGTCCAATTAAACATTCTTCTGAAAGTCTACGAGAAGTATGCGTCGGATACCGGATATTAAAAACTGCAGTGAGGTGTCGTTTCAAAGCTCGGGGCACGGCGATACGTTATTTGAACTGAGAAACTCCACTTTTCTCTCCAGAAAAGAGAAATATCGGGCTAAGTGATAAAATCGCTGTTTTATTCACACTTTTGCACGCACTCACTACAGCATAACTGAGTCGTAGTGGTTGTACTATTTAAGTATGTATAGGTATCCACACTAAAATATCACTTACGTTAAGACCATTCATTCAAAATTAATTTTCTTGTTCGGACTAATACCAGTAAGAATTTCGAAGTTAAAGTGAAGCAAAACCTGTAATTCGCTATCAAGTCCTGTTATCCTTGTATGTTTCCAACTGTAATCTGCACTACCTGGTGCGGCATATAATTGTCACTTGGATTTGATCGCATTATTGGAATCAATCAAGTTCATATACTTAGACTCTCCTCCGGCACGTTACTTTCATGGCCACACACACACGAAATCTTGGGAGTGTCCTCTACCTGGGAAAGTTACACCTGCTGAATAACTTTTGCAAAGGTTCTACACCAAGAACCCGCAGCGTTTGGTCGCTGGAAATGTAATGGGTGTACAACCTTCACGAAAGTTGTTCAGTTGGTCGAACCGTCAAAAGATGCAACATCCAAAATCCAGTCAAATCTGTCTGGCCTACTCCGTGAAAACAACCATGAAAAGCTTGAAATCACTTATCACCTCGACTGTAAATCACTTGGATTTTCTTGCCTACTTTATGTGCCACTTGAGCCATGTCAGCTTTCATTATTCATTGAGTTTGAATTTTGCAGTACTTATTTTTCAAGATTCTTTGTCTACAAATTAATCTTTACTTAACCAAATACTTGTGAAAATACAAATTACGTTATTCGGACACATATACGTGGTATTTAGCTCGAAGTTAGGCAGACAAGACTCGCGTTGTACGTACACCATTGATTGTACAGGCAGGTTACATGTGTCACCAGGAGAGTTTAGACTACAATAGGAACGATCTGCGCATCCGTGGCTTTCCAACGATACCCTACTACCTACTTGCACAGACAAAATTATCCGGCCGCATATCTGAATATCCGGTCGTCAGGCCGGATACCGGGTAGTACTATGCGGCCAAAAAATGGCCAGATATCCGGTGCATCCCTAAGAAGCAGTATGCAAAGTTTGAGCCCATTGGGACGTGGTGTCCAAGTTAACACTTGGCAACTCCTACGGTGACACTGGAATTTTTGTCGACTTGTCTCCCATTTTAAAATTGTTCAAGAGGTCAAGGAGTAGGTATGAGTAACAGGGGTCACATACCTTCCCACCCGGATACCCGTCAGTACCCGGATACCCCCCCTACGGTAAAATGAAAGTTGATACCCCCCTAGC
>JAQGCA010003259.1:0-12131 GCA_034698945.1 Protaphorura quadriocellata | reverse complement strand
GTATTACGATTTACGAAACTACAACTCAAAGTACTGGAGCGAAACCGGAGTCTCAATAATTATTTTTTTCAAATAAAAATATGTATATGCTTTTTCATTTTCGAATAAAATTATATCATTTTTACCTAAAATATGAAATGATTCTTTACTTAATTTTTGATTAAAATACCGTCAAAACCGTAGATGGGTAAGAGCGGTTGTTTGGACACCTCGCGGTTGGATTTTCGGTTAGTATTTGAGTTGTTGAGATTGAGGCGAATGAGGGCTCCCCTGACTGCCAACCATGCCGTCCCATGCAGGCTTTCTGCTTGCCACGCTCAACTCAACACAGCTTATTCCCATTTGGCATCTACTACGTGTAAGTCAATTTTTTTTTTCTAATCATTTCACCAGAATTTCTAAAAATTAAACATAATTTTGAACTGATTTTATTAGAACCTTATCACTCATATTATTAATAATCAAATTCACTAATTTTTTTGTGACGATGTGGTCGCGAAATCAAAAAAATTATTCTTATACTTTTTGGTGACCGGCCGGTGTGCGTGGTTTTCTTCAATATTAGCTTTTTTTTTGGCAGCCGGTGTAATTAGATTTTGTTAATTATCAATTTTTAATTACTTTGGTTCGTCCCTGGTGTATTTTTGACTACAAAGTTCACGTTTTTTTTGTTTGGAAATGAGAAATTGAAAAAATGGTCATTCTTAAGTGGTCAGCAACCGGTCGAACCTGGTTCTTTAAATTTTGATGTCCTACCTAACGGTTCTTCAAAAAATTTAGATAATTTAGATTTTTTAATTCGGAAATCCATACAGGCAGCAGATTTGTTATGGTTTACCAAGACGAAAAACCTGGTAGTTTTACCCAGGTGGTCACCAAGACATGTTTCGTTAAGCTTTAAAAAAATTTCCGATCAATCAGTTTGTCAGTAAAATCTAAGCCGAGCCTATAGAGTCACTGCTCCGACAATTCATGTCCTATTAGTGCTAGAGGTTTTTCGGAAATTAATGTAATTTGCAGCTTTTATCCCCTGGTTTGTCAATTTATACAAAGCAGACACACAGGTTGCTACAATTTATTAAAAGAATACCCAGTATTCTATTAACTATTTATTTGATAGAATCGGATTTGACTCTCTGTTCGATTGATTTAATGACTTCGTTCTTATTTTTTGTAGGATTTTCATTCGTTGATACATTTTCGAAAATTACACCAAGATGTCGGGAGGACTAGACATTCTTAAATTGGGTGAGGATGATGTGACCAAGATGTTGGCCGCGACGACGCATTTGGGTTCTTCCAACTCGGACTATCAAATGCAACAGTACATCTACAAAAGGCGCTCTGATGGTAAGATATAACGATATACAGTTTATTATCTTAGTTTACCCCAAGGGGAAGGGTCAGGATAGCATAGTGAGATTAGTAGTACTTTTTAATTTTGTCGATTATTTTCTCATTAATTTTAATAATTCAGAAATTATTATTTGAAGGGATGGCAATTTTGATTTTGAATACAGCTGTGAAATTCGTGATATTGTTAAATTACTTTACCCGATTCTGATAAAAATAGTAAATTAATTGATTACATTAATCTACGCCGAGCCTAGAGTCACTGCTCCGACGATCCATGTCGTATTAGTGCTAGAGGATTTCGGAAATTAATATGTTTTGCAGCTTTTATCCCCTGGTTTGTCAATTTATACAAAGCAGACACATAGGCTGGCTACAATTATTGGATACGCAGATAAGATAATTGCATGATAAGTCTGATACTTTTTAATGTCCCTCGGATTCGCATCAGACAATACCAGAAATATTGTAAATGAGTTGATGAGTTTACAAATTTTTCCAGTTAATTGCGGATGTGATGGATAATTTTGTCTTGTTTGATTCTACAGGTGTCCATATCGTCAACCTTCGTCGTACTTGGGAAAAGATCTTGTTGGCTGCAAGAGCCATTGTTGCGATTGAGAGACCAGCTGACGTGTATGTCATCAGTTCACGTAATTTTGGGCAAAGAGCTGTCCTTAAGTTTGGTCACTACACTGGAGCCACGGCAATTGCTGGACGTTTCACTCCTGGAGCATTTACCAATCAAATCCAGGTTAGTTGTACCCCAAATAAATCATTCACCCATTGTACTTTCTTCACATTTATTATTGGAATGATGAGAACTAATTAAAAAGCGTGATGTCTTTGAGGCACATGATTTGCTATTGCTTTACCGGATACTGACCAAATTTTAAATAAACTTAATAGATTTAGTCTATGTAAAGTAAAGACTTGTTTTTAGCTCTTTCTTAATATTTTGTATTGAATTTCAGTCTGCTTTCCGTGAGCCCAGACTTTTGATTGTGACTGATCCAAGGGCTGACCATCAACCCATCACTGAGGCTTCTTACGTCAACATCCCCGTCATTGCATTCTGTAATACGGACTCTCCACTTCGTTTTGTTGACATTGCTATCCCATGCAACAATAATGTAAGTTTATTAAAGTAGAAAATAATCCTAGATTTTCAGACAAATAATTAGTAAAATATAAGCCGAACCTAGAGTCACTGCTACGACGATTCATGTCGTATTAGTGCTAGAGGTTTTCGGAAATTAATTTGATTTGCAGCCATTATCCCCTGGTTTGTCAATTTATACAAAGCAGACACATAGGCTGGCTACAATTAAAAAAATTGAATATAATTGGGAGATATGATAATTTCATGATGTCTGATATTTTAATTTCGATATTCCTCAAAATTAGGAAACTAAAAAATTAGAACAATTAAAAACTGGCGAATGACAGAGAAACATTAAATATTGTATTAAATTAATATTTATTGTTTTTTTTATTATAGTCTGCTCACTCCATTGGTTTGATGTGGTGGATGTTGGCTCGTGAAGTTCTTCGTCTTCGTGGAACTGTGACACGTGACCCATGGAGAGTCATGGTTGATTTGTTCTTCTACCGTGACCCAGAGGAGGCTGAGAAAGAAGAGCAAGCCGCAAAGGATTTGGCACAAGCTGGTAAACAACCTGAAATGGACACACAAGTTGCTCCAATCATGGCTTCAGAGACATGGGCTACTGAACCAAGTGTTATGGGTGGAGGTGGGGATGCAGTCCCAGAACCAACTCCTGTCCCTGTTCCAGCCTACACTGGTAATTTTTTTTTATTCATTTGTCATTTAGTATTTTATGAAATTTTATGAAATTCCAATCCATATTTATATTTTATCAATTTTATGTTTGATGAAATAGGTACGACGGACAACTGGAGCACAGAGGCAGAGAATTGGAATGAACCTGCCGCTGAAGATTGGGGTGGTGCCCCTCAATGGACATAAGAAGATCTTGTCCTATGATGACTGTCGTCTGAGCCAACTTATTTTATTCTTCTGTTTTTTTATTTTTACAATTTAAGAAAAGAGGTTTAACATATGTTGAGCAGACATTAATGGAAAATTCCATGGAATAAATGGATTTAAAAGAAAATTGTTTCTTCCAATTGTTTGAGCTTGAGCGAATTTATCAATATCATTATCGAGTTGAGAATAGACTTTCATATGACATTTTTTGGTCCTGGTCAGACACGTAGGAAAGTAGGAAATAGTTTTTTCTCAGACTTTTCATGGTTTATTGCTGTAAACCAGCGGACCGTCGTGGTGAAAGAATGATGGGGTGGTGGTGTGCAGAGTAGGGTTGTAAGAGAATATTCTCTCAAGAATATTCTCAAGCACAAATGTTTATACTAATCACCAGATAATTTACACGTTAGTTTATGCGGTAGTTTATAGTTCGGAAACTTTCGTCATTTACATTTAGTCCAAGAATGAATTTAAAAATTTTGGGGCTACATGCTACAGGATTTGAGAATACTGTCTAATATTAAATGCTTGAAAATTTAACAGCGTTAGTGTAGACTAAATCTGTTTAGTATTGGGGCTACATGATACAGGATTTGAGAATATTCTCAAGAATATTCTTGAGAATTTTCTCGAGAATATTCTCAAATATTAAATTCTGGAGAATTTAACAACGTTAGTACAGAGCAGAATTCCATTCGTTAGATTACGACATCCAATATAGGATTTATTTGGGAAATATAGAAATGCCTTAGGAGTGTTTATTGCCTACGAGGTCTTAAGGATAAGTGCTGGGAACCTTGAAGTTTTACTTACTGTGTAAATGAATATTTCGTTAGAATTTGAGTTTTTTAAACAAATGCTTCCTGGGCCGGTGACTTGGCCTGATTTGACGATTTACAGCTATGCTCCTATCCACTGACACCTTCCTATGGAGTATTCTGAAATTTTTACCAAAGACTGAATGGTTTCCGAGGTCCAAGAAGAAATCAATTTTCAAAAACAAAGTAGCTACTAAAATTCTAAAATGAGATATTCGTTTGTAGGGTTAATTAGTGTAAACATTTTTAGTAAGGTTCCCAGCACCCATTCAGCAGGAGAAGTCAGCCTTGAAAGCCGATTTAGTCAAGATTCCACGCGACAGGATATCTCATTTGAATTCAAAGCCGTCTCAATAAAACGAAAGCAGTACCATAAAGTCAGGATATCTTATATGGGTGGCATTGCCATCGTCGCATTAGCTTAACCTTAAATTCTGTTTTGATATACAAGATCACATAGTATCAAATTAATTGACTGACGCACGGTGAAACTACGCCGGAATTTTTTTGTAGATATTTTGTTGCTCTTTCGCTTTGGCCTACGGAAGGTACGTATCAAGGAGTTTAAACAAAATTTGTAGTCAGGAGACCCCGTTCCGCGGAAAAAACAGAAATCGTCCAAAATGAGATATCTCTCGCTAATAACAAAAATAACAACAAACGGCTAAAACGGCTTTGAGGTTTTTTCCATTTGTGGAGTCTCCTGAATACAATTTTTTTAAAACTCCTTCGTACGTATATAGTAAAAAATATGATAAACTTCGGTAGTGAAATCTCTAAAGCAAAAAGCAACCACCCCAGCCGACTACTACTATTTTGAATGAATCTGGGTTTGAAGCTGACCTTCGGAAATCTGGCGAGGAATCTAAATATGGTACCGACCATTATCATTTCTACGTCTAGTTCACATTTTAGTGTGCGATAATTACAAAGGCAATGCGATGGTGGTTGTGAATATTCATGCCAATTCAGAATACCCTTGCAATTTACTGGTTCCTCGGAAGAAGAAAATACAAATCTGTCGGCTGACCTCGACTCTGAACAAATTAAAACAATAGATTTTCAAGATGTTCTTTTGAATCAGATTTATTACCATTTGGCTCGTACAACTAATTCTGAGCATTATGTTGAGTAGTTAAAACAGTGAAAATGAAGAAGTCTAAAAATATCCCTTCTATTTGGCACTCACTTCAAAAATCTAGTCTTACATATCTTTTAGTGTAATGTAATGTTAATGCCTGCAATTTATCCTTTGAGATGCAACGACGACTGGATGCAGCTCCCAGGCAGGCCAGGGTTTTCAACTTTGTTTAGAAAACGGTTGGATTCTATATTTATCAGGGATAGTGTTAGTGTTAGTTCAAACTTGGATTGCTACGGAGTCTCTTGTCTTGTCTTCTGTTAAGAGGTACGTTTCTCCCATTTCTCAAAATCATATCTTCAAAATCAATGTAACTTGCTCCACAGCAATAATTCTACATGTGCGCGCTGTTTCCATGTGCTCGCCAAAAATCTACTACCATTCCATAGAAAATTAATATTTTCTCACCTTTCAGTCTAAGGATTTACCAAGTTAGAACGAGAATCTATATGTTCCAATGCATGTTTTGAGTAGTACCCCTAATGCTAAATTATTTGATTTAATGATCTAAGAGGTCAAATAAGACCTGGCGTCCTTCTGTCGAAAAGTTTTCCTTATTCGGTGAATACCGCAAAAGTTCCCTCTGTTACCGGATGAACTTGATTAACTGGAGGAAATTGGTGATACACCTTGCATTTGTAGAGAATGCTGCGCTGTATCTGACCTAACAACCTCATCCGCTCTAATACCCGATGCGCACTGCCGTAGTGATCGCCGAAAGTCACGTGAACTCGAAATCGACATGCACAGTTAATTTTCTAATTTAATTTATTTTTTTTTAATTTTTTAATTTTGTTTTGTTTTTAAAACACAAAATTCTGGATATGAGCTCTCCAAAAATGCACATTTCAAAAAAAGATTCACCCTGGTAGAAAATACAGCCAGACACGACAGCAATCTTCTAAAATTCTAGGACCCCAGGCAGGCGGCATTTTCCCTGAACTTCTTTGGCTAGTTTTTACTAAAAAATGTCTGAAGCAAGTTTCCGACAATTTTTGTCATAATTAAATACTGTGGTGTGTCCATGCGTAAGCTGCCAATGAGTCGGGAATGACTGCAAACTAAAGTCCAATGCATTGTACCTTAGGATAGCGCCATAACGGACTCCAGTGTACGGTCTTGAATAAGCATTTTCAGTTACGGTAATTCACTTGTTTATTCTGTCGTCGGATTTATTATTCTGACCTACCCAGTACATTATTTTTATAACATGATGAACCTAATAAAAAATTCAAGCTAAGAGTAAAAATTGTTTTTTTTTTAGTTTTCAACTTTGGATTTTGGGTCGTGACCTTAAGATCTAAATTCGTTTGAAGTCTCTGAAAGAAGATGTCGAGCGCCACTTTTAGAAATCATTTCGACATGATCAGCATGCACGAGCCACCACAGAGGAAGGCCAAATTTTGGACCTCTTATGTAAAGGCTCTCAAAGGTAAGAAAAGAAATACAGAAGAGACAACAAACTCGGTCTTTGTGTCTTTTAATGAGTACATAGCCAGACCAGGACTGTTTAAGATTTTTAATCTATTTTTAAACCCACACAATCTTAACACCGAATACATTCTGGGCAACAGAAATAATCCTTCAGTCAGACAGAGGAGACACATATATTATCCTTTCAGGCGGCTTTTCTCAATTAACATAATGTGAAACTCAAAATACATACAGGGTGCTCAATAGTCTTTGGACCCGTTTAACACTCAGTGTTAAATTATTGTTAGTGATAGCAGTCATGTCCGTTAAAATGACAATAACGTTCTGTACAGAATTTTAAGATCATCTTATTGAAATCTTACTGTTAAATTGTGTGATGGGCGGTAATTTTGGGACAAATAATCAAGAGATGTACACAAGAATTTCAATTTAAGGGGAGGCGCAGGCGGTCAGTAAAAATCCAAGTTTCGGCACGTTACACGATTTTTTCCAGTGCGTTTTCTCACAAACGCCGGGTTTAGGGGTTTTCGGTTGAATATAGTGGGGATATACAGAGCAATAAGCAATGTAGATAAATGTAGATGTTAACTTTTTGAGAAAAAAAACAGGATTTCAAGGAGAAAATTCTGAAATTAAAGCGAATACGTGTAGCGGATTTTGATGAGAATAATCGAATTTATAGAAGGTGAATATGCGAATTTTCCAGAATTCTGAATGTAAATACCCGTGTTGTCCGAAATTGAATGAAGATCAAAATTGAATAAAGTTGAAAATTGACGAAGTTAAAACAAAAGACCTTCCGTTTTGGCCAATACTTTTCCTCTTCCAGTGCGTATTTCGGCTTTTTTCAATCAGTTTCTTCATGCAATATTTAAGCTATTAGTAACAATGTTTGGCGGCGTGAGGGCATTTTTTAATTCCGAGTTTTCGAGTGTAAACTCTTTTAATTCTTCAGATGAATTTCGTAGGTAGATTGAATTTTTGGTCAAAAATTATGAATAATATTTGTAATGTAACGCATGAGTCCGGAACCGCGTGGCGAAGCTCAGCTGTTCAGTAATTAATCCATTTTGTTTCACTTTCATGCTTTCAATTTCCTTTGGTACACATTATGGATTATTTTGTACTGCGTGTGCCAAAATCATACTGTAACACCTGCTGCCATAATCATACTATACATTAGTGGAGGTCAATCTATCGTATTTTGAAATATAACTGTGTGCCACGAAAGGATATAAAAAAATTACCAAATACTACGATTTTTCCTTAACGCTACTGTTGCCACGATGTGAGGACTAGACGCCATGAGCAGACATGGTGTGAGTCATGAATGAAAGTGTCGGAGCATTATAATATAAAATTTCTCTGGAATTGAGTTTTCCATGCAATTACTAGGAGTAGTAAACAGTTCTTTAAGGCCAATTGTATAACTAGCGTCTACTTTTAGGAATTACCGAAAGGGAGGTCGGCAATTGACTACATAACAATCTTGGCCAAGGGATATTTCAATTGTATTGTAATGGACCTGCGTATCAAATATGCCAACCATGAGTCGTATCGACCATTTTTGAGGTCAAATGGTCAGGGACCTTACTTATTTTCTAACCACGGCTCAGATCATAACACAAGGCTGGAACGTGATGTACACACTATTAGTGACCTCTGTTTTATATTACCATACCATTTCGTGAAAGTCGTAGTGCACTTTCTGGTCACCTGGATTGCAAGAGGTCAAATCGAACACTTTCTGCGAGGCATCATTCCTCCTAATATAAAAGGATAACGAGCTCGGCAGGAATATGGTGATTTGTGGCAGAAGTTTTGTAAAGGTTTTTGGGTCTAAACCCGCAAAGCCAACTTGCTGCATCTGACAAGGAAACATTTCCAACTGAAGCTCTAATCCAGAAAGACGCATCATACAATTTTTGTCACCGGTTGGGATCCCCTGACGTGAAAGAAGTTAAAAGCCGTCTGCACGAATGCACTACTTTTCTTTTGACCAACCTCCGCAAAGGTCCAAAAAGTTCACAAGGCCCTCGACAAGAATTCGTGCGTTTTCAAGGGTTCAACAGTTACCAACGTGCCCCAATTCTATGAAAGACTCGAAACCCCAGAAATTCACCGGAAATACCCGTACTACATCCAACCACATCTATTAGCAGTAGTTTTGGAAGGATATATCGGATGCCATGTTTTAAAAAGAAAACGATTCTCTTTATTCCCAAGCTTTCAGAACGCAGTTTGTTTCCTTCTTCACTTCTCTCTTTATTATTTGTTATCTCTTTATTATTATTATCTCTTTATTATTAATATGCATTAATAATAATATGTTTTTCTTCAGGAGAGAAAAATTAGTGAGTGAGGAAAAAAAATTCACGTCTATTAACTGGCCATAAAAACATTTTAAAACTTTTGGTTTCAGGGACAGAAGACATAAGAGCTAATGACGATGGAGGAAGTGCAGCAAGACGGAGGACAAGACCGTTGTCGGCCATGCCAGATCTCTTCCCAAGAATTTTTGACGACATCAAGACGCCATATTCTGACATGGCATCCAGTCGGGTCAACGAGCCTGGATACAAATATTTCCCGGTATCACGTGACACTTATGGCTCTACATCGACCTCATTTCGGCATACACCTGCTGTGCTACCTCCACGTAATGTGCCGCGTTCCCGGTACTAAACACTAAGCTCACACATTATGCACATGGAATGATTGTCCTATCATCTGGACACTGAGTGACTCAAAACAACGAGAATATATACTTAAACTACACTATAACATTTAAGACCTTATGTCGACATGACCTGACCTACGAAATTCATTACTTGTTCTTGACTTTGATTACTTCATTTTTCAAAAAAAGATACGAACATCATGACAACTTGACCATCAACATCACTTTGATCCATTTAGAAAGTATTCAATTAGTCTTATTTATTTTAGTTTGAAAAATGAAACGATATCAAGTGCTCAATGAACATTGTTTTAAGGTCACTCTAGGAGTCAAATATTTGAGAGGAGTTGCAATTGGTATTAAGTCTTTATTTATGACACGACGACTCATATTATTATTTCATCAAATTATTATTTAAGCTAAAAAAATATTTCTCGTAAAATATTCAATCAAAGGTTGTATATGAAATTCAAATCTAACATGTGGAATAAATTGATTTCCTACGAGACCACCACCATAGAGTTCAAAATTATTTCAGGCAAAAATGAGATATACATTTTACTGGGCACTTGAGCAAATTTCGAAATGTTGCGTACATACATATAATTTTGTAATCCCTGATTTAAATTTAAAACGAATTGTAGTTTGCACCGCCTTCACGTTCTTGTTTGTCCATCATACGATAAACCATCTCGGGTTCATCAGAAAATTTAATCTGCTTCATGGATCTTCCTTCAATATTCTGTAGCATGATTCCTTGGCTGATACTGGCGCTGCCATCGCCATCATTCATCAAAACTGTTTTCAAATCTGGAAGACAAGCTTTGACCCAATCTACCCAAGCGGAACTCACATTTGTCATAGTCACATCCAGGTATACCAATTTAACGCAACCAGTCGCCAAGTGAAACATAGCGCGGTCCGTGATCTAAAACAATTAAATTATTACTTTAAAACTTTTTCCAAAATGTACAGGGTGGTTCATAACTATTTACAGCTCCCATAGTGGTTCAAGTTGTTCTTACTTGTAATCCTTTCATTTTTGATAAAATTGTAAATAAAATATATATCTTACAATTTTAGGGCCTATACACAAGATTGGACTTTATACAGTTATGATCCGCACTGTACAAAAATTGTAATTTTTAGGTATAACGTCCTTACACGTCCACATCCCTTGAGTTTGAGTGACTGAAGTTTTGGCAGATTCTTAATCCCAAATTGAATACCCAAATCGGTAAGGCGAGTTGCGTATGACACTGACAGAGTTTGAATATCTGGAAAAATGGAAAGAAAAAAACATCAATTACGAAATTATTTAAATTTGATGAATTTGGACAGATTGAAATAATGGAAATAATAAGCCAGATTTTATTTGTGTGGACAGTATGAGCTTACCTAATAAAAGGGCGTTGTCAAGCTAACTTGTGAGTAAGGACACTTACTTGGACAGTTACCGATATAAGCTCCATTTTTACTTTGACTCCTCAGAAGTCCTGGGTCCACAAAATCCAACTTCCCACTGGATTCTGCAGCTTGAACTTGTGCCTGACGAAATCCAATGAATCCTTCATTCGTAATCGTCGTCAAATATTCAAGGAAGACGACACGAAGGACGGGCATATTTCTCCAAATGATTTGAAGGGATGAGTCTTTGATTGAAATATTTCCACTCAAGTTCAAACAAGTGATTTGTCTGTTACAAATAATCAAACTATGGAAAAGATTTTGTTTTTGAAAAGTCCCAAGAGTCATATTATGTGACAAATCCAAACATTGAAGTTTCCTGAGTCTTGCAGGTAAAAATCCTGAAACCAGGATATCCCATGTCATGGTGGTTGAGCGACTGGAAGACAAATTGACGTTTTCAACATTCGGCATCCGTGACAGAAATGACAAGAATTCCAATGCATCCGTGAATCCAGACAAATTTAATTTCCTCAATTTTTGAAAAGTACAAGCCGGATGTGTGAATGCTTTCTCGGAGACTTGCGTGGATGAGAGATCAATTTCTTCCAATGATTTTTGTCTCCGGAAAAAATTCGACAAACATTTCTCTGTCACTTGAGCAAATTTAAATCGGACGGAGCGGAGTCGAAGATCTTTGATTTTCCCTAAGGCGAAAATATGTTCTGGTTGGATGTGTGAGCCAGTCAGTTCCAATTTCGACAGAAATTTTGCACGATATTCCGCTAGTTGAATCACATTTCGAACATCCCATTGTGGTTCAGGATAAAATCCATTTTTGTCTGAAAGGGTCAAATTGCTCAAATTTCTTCCCCATTGAAGGAAATCTCGTAGAATCCCCGCAGGCATGGAATTACTGTCCGAGATGGTCAATGACCTCAGGTTTCCCAAAACACCGCTGTCCTTCATAAGACCCAAGTGTGGGATCAATTTCTGTGTTTCTGTCTCATGACGTCCGAAATAAATTTGTTGACAGGTGAAACTTAATTCAACGAGGTTAGGACAAGCCAAAAGGATTTCCAGGAAGGTCACGGGGCCCAAGTGATGATGATGGAATACGAGGGATTTTATTTGAATTCCTTTCGTTTGCCAAAAACGAACTTGAGCTTCCGTTGCATTACTCAAGTCTTTGCTGTTGAATTTAAAGTTCTTCCAAGGTTTGCTCTTAGTTTGGGTGAAAACTGTGAGGGCCTTGTCCGGGTCATCTTGAATTGACACGACGCATTT
>JAQGCA010003258.1:0-12132 GCA_034698945.1 Protaphorura quadriocellata | reverse complement strand
GCAGATATTCCTTTCGATATATTTCAAACATGTGACGGCAACAATTTTGGCCAGATTTCTGAAGGACATCGAATTTTTTTCGGCACTTCTAATGAGGTGAACTCTGGACCGGCGTAGCAGCGTTGAGGGCTTTCTCCATCTTAAAAGCAGACGATAATAAACCATCATTTGGCTGTATTCCTTCTCCTCGATTTGGACTAGAAGACGACTAGATCTCCTAGTCGTTTCAATGAGTGTATTAATCACCGAGGAGTTGGATTGATTAAAAATTAAAATCCAATCGACGGGACTAGGTCAGACTAATTCTATACGAAATACGAACGAATTTCTAATGAATATTGTACAGGTTACGTGCACGAAACAAAACAAAATTCAATTTCTTAAATATACCTGGGATTTTTCTCCCAGTTAACATCTATTCGGTCACGGAGTTATGACAAATCCACTGAAATACAATTCGAGTTTGTAGTTTGTAGTGAGAATTTTTGTGAGTTTTCCGCCTCAATATAATATGGGCAACTAATCCTTTTCAGCAGTGAAGTGTAGGATATAAACTCTCACGGCGAGTTTAACCGCCATTTCTATTCGCTGTGGAGTTTCGGGTTTTGTTTGATATTCTCGTAACATTTATTAGCGCGAGGTTTCTAACGCCCTTGCCACTTCGCGTTTGTTTTAATCTTTGAATCTCTAATGGAAATTTGTTGTTTGCGAAATAAACAGAAAAATATTACGAATTATGATCTAAAAAGTCCTGCTTTTGTTTGAAAATCAAATAGACAACCCTTCGAAGAAAAAAATATAATGCCAAAAACCGTTGGGGAAACGACGTTGAAAATTTCGGGAGGAAATAAAATCAGATCAGGCTTACCAGTTGATGAAAATAGAAAACCAGAAGCTGACACGGGAGAGTTGGATGCTCTCGAAACGGAAATGTCAGACATCGGGATACAATCGTCTTCAGAGACGACACAACGAAGGAGCAGGAGACGAACTCGAAAGCCGAACCGAGGTTGGGGCAGCCCAGTGTCTGATGATAATGATACCTCTACTGAATTTACTGATCAAACTATTCAACCGGCCAAGCAATCTGGTGATGATGGGAACAAAAACAAAGTGAAGAAACCTAAAAATGAAGTATTGAAGCTTTGTGTGCAGTGAAATCTGTCCCAGGCGACAACCACAACGCAACGTTAGATGGCAAGAAATTAGTTACTCTTGTGGCAGAGGTGGCCTTGGGTTTTGTGGGGGATGTGTGGCATTACGATAGGGCGCTCTGAGACCGACCTGACTGGTGTCCAGGTCGGTCTCGGACCTGTCGCCTAGCTGAGTTGGTCGTGAGGACAGGTTTCACTTCACCGTATCACTCTTGATTATAAATTACTTTTTAAAATGATCACTCATTCAGACGTGTTCGCTATATATCGAACATAATCGGATCTGAGCGCTCTTAAACTTATTGCTGACTTTGATTTTTACCATATTTTTCTGCAATCGGAGAAGCCGACTCTGGCATCTGGTAATACGACCTCGATTCCCAGTAATCAAGAAGAATTGAAGCCTTTAAGAGTTGAAAGAAGAATAACACGAATGAGTGCGAGTCGTTCGACCACTGTCCTTTCTTCTAATCTGGAACTTGAACTTGAACCTAGGCAGCCTGTAAGGCGCTTTCTTGATGAACCAATAGAAGAAACTGGTGAAGACGAAGCAAAGTACTGTTTATGTGTAAAAGTGAGTTAGTGCAATACTTTTCGTCACTATTACTGACATATTGACAAATGAAAGTTTACTTCAAAACTAATTTTCTAATATTAATTTTACGTTTTTAATTTTCTTTGACATTGAATTGAATTGATTTACTTATCAAGAGCTCACTAGGACCGGTGGGTCGCGGATACCAATTTTATGCATACGTTTCCTTCGTGTTTGTAAAAGTGGTTGTGTATTCTGTTTGATAAATAGTAAACTTATATTTTTCACAGGAATCGGATGGATACATGGTAAAATGTGACAACGCCATTTGCCCGTACGAGTGGTTTCATTACAAATGTGTCTCAATAAGAGGGAAACCATCTACTAACTGGTACTGTCCAAGATGCCGAGATGAATTCGCACATCGATCGAAACCACGCAGTGTTCTTCAGCAACAATTACTGATTTACAACCGAGAAATGGAAAAAGGGTACTGAGAGTTAAAGACCTTTAGTCAAAACTGAGATACTAGGAAAATGAAATGAAATGCCATTCTTCAATCTAATGCATGCTGTATATTTTCTGTTCGGATTATCATGGGCTTTATCAATTTCCAGACGTTAACGTGTAACTAAACCCAGTGTCAAAATTTGATCAAGTAATAATCATTCCTTTTAAAATGCTGTTCTTGATGAGATTAGTTTGCTATTAAATTGTAATGCTGTTCAGCTTCAGCTGTATACTGGTGTTTAAAGCTTTCATTATGGATTGGGTTTGCAATGGCTTGCTAGACAATTAAGCATCTGATTTCTGATATGGTTGTGGTACATTTTAAACTTTTTACGGAATTCATTGTACGCGATGCCAGTGTTAATTATTGCTGATATTTTAAATCATTACGCTTACGCTTGAGCTTTCGAAAATCGAATTACTATTTCGAAAATCTAACATACTTATTTTTACATAATCCGCAAACACGTTAGTCTGTTTTGCTACAGCCATAAGAAACACTTTTTCATAAAGTAAATCCGTTCCATGAACGGACCGGGTCGGATTTTGAGGTTTGACAGGATGACAGGGTTTCGGTTCATTCAAATTTTGAAAACGTGAAATGAAAGTGACAAACCGGAATTAACCCATTCTACGTTGTATTTTGGATTTACCTGCTATCACACGTTCATCGAAATTATTGATGATCTCTCAAAGTGAATATTTTTTAATGAGACCATTTCAGTATGGCTACAGTTGAATTGTTAAATTTAAAGTCACGGAACTATTAATGATAAACTTTAATACAACCAGAAAAAAAAGTTTGTCGATAATGCCAAATGAGTACGTCCACAATTTCCATAATGGATCTTCCTCCTAATCTATGGTAACATTTTTGTTTTAAAACATTTATTATTTGTTTTGCGCATTTCAAATTAGATGATATTTTGATGTTATGAATTTCAGCAGCACTGTTCGTGTGGAATTATTGCATGATCATAATATTTTGAAGACTGGTTGTCAAGAATGATGGAAACGTTCGATATTTCACAAGACGATGATGAGTCCGACACATCACAGGAAGATATCCTGGATGGGGATTCGTTCGAAGATATTCGTAATTTCGGCAGCAACTTGACGGATGCTAAGTTTCAGGAATTTAAAAGAAAACCAGTACCGCCAAACTTCTTGGGAAAGTGTAGTGATTTCAACTTTTTTCTAATGGATTGTGACTTCGGAATTATTTCGACGAAAACAATTCCACCAGATTTGATTCCTATTTCACATTGTCGACTTCCGCCGATTTGCACAGAGCAGTCCTACGTCAGGTAACTTCAGACAAAACAGGTTTAGGAATTATTCGTTTTCCAGTTTGCTAATTGATCGACTTTAGATTACACGGAATTACGGAGTCCGGAAATTCGATCTGCTGCAATGTCTTTGGATTTCTTCCTTATTTTTATGCGGTGCCCTCGTTCGATTTTACTGAAGAGAACATCCAGCAATTTAAGGACTTATTAACAAAGGCCGTTATTAAAAAGATATTGACAAGTTTGGGTGCAGTTCCCTACCACGACATCGTTCAAAATTGCCCCATAGTATCTGTCGAAGTTTTTGATCTTAAGAACTTCAGTACTGTTTACGATCTTCATCTCAGTGGGAGAAGTGATTCGGGTTCGCTTTACGGAACAACTAATATACTGAAAATAACATGTTCAATGCCGAAGTAAGAACCTAATATTAATAAACTAAATCATTATAGTATTTCCCCTCTACAAAGTACTTGAGAATCTAGATTTACGTTATGAATTTTATACAAATTTCTAAATTAATTAGATTGATATAATGAAATTCGCAATTTAGGACCCGATTGAATTAAAAATTACATTGATTCGCTGTACGATTCATCATACAATTTAATTTGTATTTGATTTCAAAATATTAATCATTCACTCTTTTGAACTCGTTTCAAAAGTATTGCGGAAAATCAAAATATTATAAATGTAAAAGATTCAGAACTTTCTTCAAAATAATTCAGGATTTGGTCTTACCAGTTCGTTCTCATGGTAGAATATTGCGTGTTCTACGTACCTAGTCTCATAATTCTCTACGAACACATAGACCAATTAATTTTTAATCAATACTTGACCAGAACAAGTTCGAAAAATACTAGGTACAGTTTTTCAGGCCAGGACCTGGGAATCGGTTTATTCACAACTAATACTTGGTAATCTTTCTGTTTTCTAGATTTGTCTGGACTGCCGCCAAGCTCCTCAAATGCAACGAGATCCAGTTTTCTGGAGTTGAGAACAACTGTCGTTACGAGTTATACGAAGCTGCAATAAATCACACTATACGATTTCTATCAGACACCAATTTATGTGCTTGCACTTGGCTACAGATCACTTCAGGAAACTATACCCTTCGTACCGAAGAGAGGAGTAATGTCCATTTCACAAAATATTCAGAAATTATAAGTTTTCAAATATTGATATAAATTAAATAAATTTGTTTCTACTCGTACGATTACAGAACTAAGCCAAGCTCAACTGGAAATTGATGTATTTTACGGAAACCTGGGTAAAGTCCCAGCTGGCGAGGATTTGGCTGATATTGTTCCACTGATTGTAGTTTTATCTTTTGACATCGAGTGTATGGTTCGTCCCAAAAAGTTTAATTTTCCGAGGGATGGTTCTGACCTTGTCTTACAGATTGGCAACGTACTAACAACTTATGGCAGTTCTGGTGAGAGTTTAGCATTTAATTTCCTACGACTTAGTTTCACGTGTAACGATTCATTTTAATTCAGATGCTCCTCGAAAGATTGTCTTTGCGCTTGGCGAGTGCAATAAATCCGACGCAGCCGAAATATTATCTTTCCAAAATGAGAGAGAAATGCTGGAGGCTTGGCGTGCATTCATACTTTCAGCGGACCCAGATATTCTCATGGGTTACAATATCAGAAAGTTTGACATTCCTTATCTGGTAGACCGGGCCAATGAAATTGGACTCAACCGATTTTCGTAAGAATTTGATATTTCCTTATTAAGTCCCGATTTCATTTCCTTTCATTGGCTAGAATTGAGTATAATTAATATGTTTGGCTATACAGTATATCTTTGTTATAGTAGTCCGCGGCTAGAGCGGATTTTCGATATTATAGACGAAATTTTAACACTACGGCGGAATTCGTATCTGCACTCAGATGAATAGTATGGATATTATGGGTAACGTTGTAATGGATTTTCCGATAGTACGGGCCAAAAGACTTTGCCCTGAGTGAGAACTAATTCTTGAGTTTATGTAACGTACTTCTGAAATTAGATAATGTTTTCTATTTAGTTGACAACAGTTTTCTGAAATTCTTGACCTGAATAAAAGCACTGAACTAATTGGTACAACTATAGTTCGTGATGAAACGTAATGTATGAATTGATGTGTTAAATTGGTAATGAATAAGTGCTCATAATATGATATGATATAATATTAACACAAGCCAGCTCAGTGGCAATTTTTTGAAACTATTAGAAGTCTTAGTTTGGTACCATAGGACTCAAGTGACTCAACTCCTTAGCAGATCTTTCAAGTAGAACCCAACATATTTTAAGCAATTTCACAAATTAGAGTACGTGAAATCGCATAAAGCGACTAGTTAATTTCTCCACTTTATTTCAGCTTGAACATTTCCTGAAAATTATTGACCAAGTCGCAAGTAAACAAAACCTACTGATTTTTGCAAACCAAACTAATTTTTGAGTAACTTAACGATGTATTTAGTTTTCGAAATGAGCAAGTAAACAATGAAGCAATGCATGTTTTAAAAAATCAGATATAGTTTTTAATTAACTTTTTGTCATGCCCCGTAGTAGTGGTCCGTTTTAACGAGGTTTTACTGTATTACTGAAATACCAAAGTCGAAAACTGCGTTTAATATCAATTTATAAATCAATGTTTTACGATTTTCAGATTTCTAGGTCGAATAAAGGCAAGCCCATCAATGGTTCGACCAGTCAAACCTGGCCCCAAGCAGATGTATGAATATGACGACAAGAAAGTCATCATAAGTGGACGTGTAATTCTGGACATGTATTTATTAATGATGCGACACAACACGATTCCTGGGAAATGTTCTCTGGCTGACGTATGCGTTCGTTACTTGAAAACTGAGAGAAAAATAGATGTCCATTACAAAGAGATCTTTCGCATGCAAAATTTAAGCAATCAAACTCGGACTTCATTGGCAGAATATTGCATTCAAGATGCCGTACTGCCGTATCTTCTGCTTCAAAGTCATAATCCGAACCGAATTAGAAATCCGTCTGCAGACATGCTGAGTTATTACATTGACAAAGCACGTAGAACTGGAGCACCTCTCAAGTACTTGATTACAAAATCCAAAGCTTATAGCATGTACTTCAGAATGGTTAGAACGGTAAGTGTTCCTAACGTCATAATTTCTTATTTTTATGAATTACCAAACTGAATTTGCAATTTCTTTCAAATTAGCAAAAGAATCCTGCCGTCCCGTTTGTGCCTGATACACCGACTCCTGTGAAATCGAAAAGTCGGAGATCGTCTCAGCCGTCAGTGCCATCCGGAACGGAATTTTCACCGAAACGGCTCAATTTTGATGATTCCCACGTGGAAACATTTGATCCATCGTATTCAACGCGCCTGCAACCAAAATGAGAACCGCGTTTTTATTTTTATAAATATTACATTCGAGCTGGTAGCATGAAGCTGATGTAATTAGTGAGCTTGCTGACGCAAAATAAAATATTTTGACTACTCGAATCGCGAATGTATAGTTCGCTATTTTACTAATGATGAACCATTCCGCTCCATTTCAAATGAACTATTTGAAAAAGAAATAGTTCAAAAGCTTCTTTTGCATTATTTATATTCAAGGTTGACTGACCTCTTTTTTTGGTCGACCTTGTATTGCTTCGCAAGTACCAGTTAGAATTGAGTCAAACCGGCCATTTTATTCAGCATTGGAATTGCATGTGTTTGCGTCGGGTAGTTGGTTGGAGATATGGAAAAATTCTGAAGTCGTCAGTTCGGTAGTCGCCGTCGTAACGAATGGTAAACACAGATATTGTATTCGTCTTTGGTCCTTTGTTTCTAGTATTTCAAAACCTCGGAGTTTCCTTCATGAAAAGCCAAAATTGGAGTTAGGAGATCGTGCCAGCTTAAACAAAGGTATAAATTATTTTATCCTGACGTTTACATCTGATCTCAGGTTCTGCCCAATGTGCTGAGTGATAGTGATAACGTACGTACCTCAACTCAACTTTTACATATATGATATGACGACTTCATAACCGACATGACACCGCCTGGCACGCGTGGAAGAAATCCGAGACTGTGTGACTTAAATCATAATTTTGATAATCTAATCTGATTTTTATTAATTTTCTCCCACAGTATCACTCTCGACAAATATGTCGTTGGCCGAGGAAGTCATTGTTGGTTATGGCGCGTACAAAGCAAAAATTGAGGATTTGGAGAAACAAAACCCAAAGGGCAAAGTTGTTTTTCTTTTCGAAGGTGGAGACACGGCGGATGGGGCTTGTTGGGACGCTGCTTCCAATGACATGGTCAAACTTCTTCCTGACCTTCGAAATGAAGCCAAAGGTATGCTGATTCGTGTCAGAGTTCCAGCAGCCGAATGGAAGAATCCAGAATGTAAATTCAAGTCGGATGGCAAGTTTAAGGTCACCTCTTTACCGTATGGTGCGGTCTTTAATCAGAAAACAACACTCGGTCGAAATTGGGTCCACAAGAAAGTTGATGGTGACAAGACCAAGAATTTGGACAATTTGAAGGGTCTCTTCAAATGAATAAAAATGCTGTATTTTACAAAATGACAGGATGTACACGAAATGCTTAGAATTAATGCTCACAAAATATGAAACAAAATTCGTTCTAAATAAATGGAGCCCGTTGGCTTAAAACATTTATAAATATGTATTTTTGTGTATTTTTAGACTTTTAACAAATTCTCAGGCCAACTAATTTCTACAAGGTAGCCAGGGCATAAAGGAAATTAGAATTTTCGCCAAACAAAAAACATAAGACAGATAATGCTATTTTTTTCAGTATTTCTAAGGCGAAACTATTAAATTGCTCGAGAAAGTCAATCCGAACAGACGCAGACGAATTATTCGGCGGTACACAACTAGAAACGTTAAAGTGGTCCCCGCAATCGCGACGTCATTACAAGATGTATTCCCAATCAGTTCCCGTGCAAACCACCCATGATTTTTTAAAACAGCAGAGAACGATGAATTTTCAAAATTACCTTCAGCAGAAGTATGTCCATGAGTTTAACCTTTGGAAACTAGCTTTTGGCAATTCCTGAATTCAGAAATAATGTTATTTTGTGTACAGACGAGAAGAGAAAATTGCAGTGAAGCGATACCATGCCGCAGTTAAAATCCAGGCTGCTTTCCGGGGTTGGCTTGTCCGTTGTAATTTCAAGTTAATACAAGCCGCGGCGATTAAAATGCAAGCTTTATGGAGACGTGCACTTGTCCGAAAGGTCTACACAGTTTTGCTGGAGGTATTATCCCGAATTATAAATACTGCACGATAACCTAAAGATTTGTAGTATTAATCGTGTACCTAAATCATAACATTGTCACTGTCAGGCGTCAAAAGAAACTTGGCGATTTGTAGAACTTGGAGTTTTTTTTACTTCCATTAATAAGAAGGCGGGGTTAAAACATCAAATTAACGTAGAAAATATTTATTAGAAACGAGTTTGGACATTTCTCATTTCCAAAAATGTGCAGTGGGCAACCTAGAGACCTTAGTTAATCTAATTTATGAAGCTTTTTTAACTCGAAGGGTCACAAAAATTTACAATCGAGCATTGAACATTTTAGAACTGACAAGAATCCTTATACACGTGCTCCATGCACAAATTCCTGAGATTCAGTACCACTTGTTCCACGGTAAATAACTCTTGCGGCTCTAGCAGTATACTCAATTCTAAAATTGCACAAAAACCTGGACACAAAATACTTTTTATGCAAGGGGACTTTTGTGGATAATTACGTACTAGAGTACAAGAAAGATAAATATCGAACCGCGCGATGAAGAATAATATAGGAAAAATCACCTTATGCATTCAACGTTGAAAAAATAAAGCAAAAAATTTCGAAGCAATCCCTGAAATGAATAGCTTACGGCTCGCTGGGCCTGAAATACCAGCATTTTCATTCTGCTTAACTAATCAAATTCTAATTAAACGTAGGAACGACGGGAGAAAAGGTATCAAGAGATGTTAAACAAAGCAGCAACAAAAATTCAAGCCGCTTGGAGAGGCTACGAGTCCAGAAAAGATCGCTTCAATTTCAAGACCTACAAGGAGTTGCAACTCAAAAATTTGGCTCTTCAAGCATCGATCGATGTAATGCTCGCAAACCGGATTTACTTAAAAAGTCTTTAGAAAATCTTTTGCCTGTCAATTTATGATTTTATTAAGTACTCACATTATTTTCTTAGAGAATCAACGAGTTGGAAGAAGCTATATCTGATATCAGTCACATCAGCGATGAGGAAGAACAAATCGAAAGCATCACTTCCATAATAGCTTCATCCAATGACTCTTCAATGTCATCATTAAATGCCAAAAGTAAAAGTTTGAATAAAACTCTGACGGGAAGCATGGAAGAATTGTCCACAATGTCACCGACCAGAATCGCAGAGCTTTTGACACATGCGATTGAGTCGTCTAATGGGTCAATTCCAAGATCAAACTCATTGCGAAAGAAAAGTTCTCGAGGTGGTAAATTTGGATCCGACCGAAGTGCAAACATTGATCAACAACTAAGCAAAGAACTTATGGAAGTTAGAGATTCTATCCTGGACATGTTTCCTGAAATGCCGAGCAGTATAAATCTAGTTCGACCTGACCAAGATCAGGTCGAACTACTTCAAAGGGCCATCCGACTTCTTCGTCAGAATATTCAGCAAAGGGAATTGAACAAAATGGCCAAAGTTCATTATTTAATGAGGACGGCTGTAATTCCAGGAGTTTACAGTGACATTTATTCAAAGTAATTAACACACTTCTGGAAAAGCGTTGCGATCAGGTCTTGTAACTAGAATATGAAGCTGGATATTGTATAATTTGGTCGAATCAGTTTCCGATCCTTGATTCAGATGTCTGTCAATCTAATGTTCAGCTGATCACACAAATAAGTCTGTGTGTGTGACTCAAACGGCTTCTTCGTAATCTTATCCAAAATATTTTAGCAGCGAGAAACTGATCTGGTCGCAGACGTATTCACTGTGTTAAGCCATAAGTTAAATTCATTGCTTTTAATACTTTTTTCTTGAAATCCGAATGTAGTGAGTTGACAGAGATTGAGAAACAATTCAAGTCCCTGAAATTTTGGAAACACGATTCGAAGGGTTGCCCTGCTGCTCTCAGGTCACAGTCACAGACAGGACTAGAAAAATTCGTCTCCGAGTCCGAGCAAGAAACAAAGCGCCTGTTTAGTGAAAAATCTCGGATATCAAATGGGCCGTTTTCTCGGGGATCCGGTAGCAAATTGAGTCAAGGTGGAGGTGACCTTCATTTTGACCCTAACAATACTTACACGAGTGACGAATATACAAATTTTTATGCCGTAAAACCCGGTCGCCATTCCTCAGTGGCAATGACAACCCCTCCGACCACAGGACCATTTTCTGAAATATCAGACTCATTCTACTAACGTAACGAAAGGAACATAAGAATAAAAGAGCAATTTCTCAGGCTTGGGTTTAAGCCTTTAAGTTGAATATACGGAATCAGAATTAATAAATTCGCACTTTTTACTTGAATGTTTGGCTTAGTCTTGTCCTGTACTGTAATAAGATTATACAATCCGGTCGTACTTTTATAGTTTGAACTGCTTCCATCATCAAGAATTTGACACGTAGTCTGCTAGACGAATTTAAGTGTGATTTGAGTGTAGATACATCTTGAAAGTTTTAGAAATGTTTTGGGATCGGAACACCAGTTCCAAAAACTGAACAGAATGGGATGCGCATTCGTGTGTGTGACCCCAGAAACGTTGACATTGAATGAAATTCCCAGTGTTCAGAATTTCGGAATTCTGTGTAGGGATTGCGTTAGTAGAATTTATGAAGAATCGTAATTTTCCTAATATAATACATGGAATTAGCATATCAGCTCAATTCGATTAACCTGATAGAAATTATAAGGTCAGACAGAGACCCGCATAGGGTGAACGTTTCTCACGAGGGAAGTACATAGGGTGTTACTCTACGATTTGACTTGACCCAAACCCTCATAAATGCCGTTAGCTCACGCAATGCTCAAAACTCGATTTTAAAAATATATTTAACATGAGAAAAAATGCAAAAAGGTCGAGGTCTTTGTTCGCTCGCGCGATTTTAGCATGGCATATCCCATGGGACATTCCCCCAAAACTGATACTGCTAACGCAGACGAAAGGCACGACGCGGACGCATGCATATGAACCTTTTCATGTAAGGCCAAATTAACTGAAATATCATATAAGTTAATAGTAAGTAAGCATGACCGATTTATGTGTAAATGTTTTGGGTCACCGCTGTTAAAATAATTTGAAACGTTTCGTGCCATGCCCTTCGATCCTTCCATATGGAGGTACTGAATCAAAATTGTATGTGTATAGTACCAGGTGTAATCTCATAACATTGACTATACAGGGTGTGTCATAATATGATCTAGCGCTAGCGCTATTTGACTTTATTCCCTTGCAGGGCCGGACTGGCTCAAAATGGCGCATGTGGCAACATAACGTTAGGGCGCTAAAGTAATATTAATATTATGATGAAAGTATTTACTCGGGTCTTGATCATTTTTACTCACTCTTCACTCCGGTTATTTCACTTTTTCTATGTACATTGTAAATATTTTCTATGGAGTGTTCGGATGCCATATTATAGAAC
>JAQGCA010003257.1:0-12133 GCA_034698945.1 Protaphorura quadriocellata | reverse complement strand
TTCGTAACTGATTTTTTCAGTAAAATTTCAATTGATTATCTTTCACAATATTTATGACTACATCTGGAACCATTTATCCAGTTTGAAATATGAGTTTCGAAAATATGTACAATTGAAATGGAATGCCCCAATTCTTAGAATTTATTAGTAATCCCAACCGCAACCTGACCTTAACATAAATTCTTGTAACTACGCCAAAATATGATCAAACAATGGTGGTGGTTTCTCTGGGACACCCTGTATTTAGACCGTGTAAACAAAAAGATTTCTGAATTAAAAACCGCTCACGGGAATTTAAATGAACACCGCACAGTCTTCAAATCAAAAAGTACACAGTTGGATATGGTTCCATTTGTTAGGTGTCCCGTGAACCCTTGAACAACTTTTGCGAAGATTATACTAAGAAAACAGAAAAGTCATGCCGTTTGGTCGCTAGAAATGCATGGGCAAAATTTTTGACACTAAAATCAATAATAAGAGGGGAAATATATTAAAAGAATTTGCGTAGGAATACTTACTTTCTCGAAACTATATTGGTTGCTGCAAAAGTGAAGATTACCATTTAACTTTATAAATAAGAATTCCAGAATATTTGTATTTTTGAAATAAATTAGCGGAGAAGGCAATTTTTTTAGTTACACCGCGTTTATGAATTTGTATGACACATTCTCATAAACAAGAATCGTTAATTGATTTTGTATCATTGACGATTCGGATGATTAATTAGATTAATTTCACTAATCTATAGGTTGGCAAGAGCCGAGGGCGTAAACCAGTTATATGTTCGGGGAACCCTGGTTGCAGAGGGGTTATCCACTCATAAATGAGTTGGTAAAATCTATTACTTTTTTAACATTAGGACAGTTGCGTCAATATAGCACCACGATCTCAACTTTATACTGTATCTTATTTCTGGTTCTAACCGACAGATCCTCACGTTACTGTATGAATATGTCGAAAGAGATAATTTGACAGTATGTCGCTTGGTTTCCAAGAAGTGGAATCTATTTTCCCGTCAGTTTGTTCGATTCACACTCGTAGTTCCCATCTCGGGGTCAAATTCGCGGAAAAGGAAGGGGATTGCTTGTCAAATTATTGAGCAAGAACTCATCGCGGATTCCATATCGCGGATTTTTGAGAATTGAAGTATGAATTTGGGAATTGGGGATTGTATGGTATTGTATTGTATTGATTTATTTAAGTGTTTATTGCATTACTATTACAGTTTTTTCATGCAAGAACACACTTTCTAATATTAAGGAAATTATTTTTTCTAATATTACGGAAAAAAAAGTATTAATAAAAAATCATACTATAAAAAATATACAAACAATTGCTGCAGTCAATGTTACTTCACTTTACACAAGCATTAGGAATATTAATAGCATTATAATGGCTGTCAGAGAATTTTTAAATCATGCATATATATTCAGCCGTTGGTCCAAAATGTATTTTTAATAGGGTATCAAATTCGTCTATTGAATGAGCAAGCTTAATTTTCAATAGCAGTGGATTCCACATTTTTGAGGGTGATTGAAGGAGAAGTATTGTGGAATCCCCGAATTTGGAATGCCGACAGGACTGTCGGCATTCTGAGATATTCTAAATTTGAAACAAAAAGTCGTCAAATTATTTCCTGAGGATACGAAACCGAAATCCAATTTCCAAAATCAGTTCTCATTGCATCGTCATCACGTCATCAAGTCTTGACTAGTCGGTATACCAATCATTGAATATGTCGCACTTCATGAAAATATTGATTTGACAGAGGATATACGGATTGACCTTTTGTTTCGAAAGTTAAAAATATGCATTGGCATGGCTGGATATTCCATTAATGGTGTTTATGGAATAGAAAGAGATATTCGACTCAAACAGAATAAAGTAACTAATATTTTAATTAATTTAGAGACTATTAATGGGGTTTGACTTCCGGATGCATTCAATTCTGCACTCATGAATTGCATC
Source organism: Protaphorura quadriocellata (assembly GCA_034698945.1). Lineage (NCBI taxonomy): Eukaryota > Metazoa > Arthropoda > Collembola > Poduromorpha > Onychiuridae > Protaphorura > Protaphorura quadriocellata. Next base: position 10,165 of record JAQGCA010003257.1, on the reverse strand, counting down.
GTCTTATTTCGACTTACTTCGTCAGTCAGTACAGTGACTGGTATTCTGAATGATGCTTTTAATTTGTAAAAGGCCAATTCACTTTCCGAAAAATAATTGGTATTTGTTTTACCAGTAAGTACATCAAGTAATTCTAATTCCAGAATTCTAGATTCGCGCATACACAATTCAATGACGTCATAAAAATAAGGAGTTAAATTATTTTCATTATATTATTTCAGTCTCATTAATGTATAACATTTTATTTCCGAGTATCAAAAATGTTTACGCTAAATCAATACAAAGGTCTGCATATTACAATTTTAGTAGAAAAGCACATCCGAATGTAATTAATTATTTTTAAAGTACTATACTACTACTATTCGCAATAGATAGGTCGATAATAGTTTTTTTTTTATTTCGTCAATCTTTTCAGAAAAAACTTTTTGACAAGAGGACCATGAAGTATAACATTCACTTAAAATTAATTAAAAAACTTAGAGTAATAACAAATACTTGAAATCTATATAACATCATTTTCGTAATTCAGACTTAGACATTCTAAAAGAGTTAGCATAAAATCAATAACAATTAAAATGGATTGAAATAAATGTAAAAGAGTTAAACATTTGACGTTCTGTAACTCTCAACATCATTACTAACTCTACGCCAACCCTTTACACTTTGACCCTTAGTCCCACCAACGGCACAAATGCAAGCAGGTTTCGGACATTTCAATCCGGATCCCTTCTTGAACCGTGAATCCGTGACCTCTATCCGAGTAGGAATAAATGTGTCCGCCTCCTCTGTTTTCCCCAGTTCTCCATCAACTCTCTCGTGTGTCAAATACCTAAATAAAAATAATTCACAATAATTATTTTCAGAATGTATAAGTTGACCATAATTAACAATTAAAATTTTAATTATTTGTTCTACCAGTCTTTCGAATGTGATGGTGGTGGTGCGTCAGTACAGCATCTGGCGTAGATAAAAAATAGAATGAAGAAAAATAATATGATGGCAATGACGAGAAAGGCTTCCAAAGTTTTTTCACTGGATGGACGATTTCTATCACGAGCTGCTTCTTTGGCTTGAAAAGTAAATTTATTGTACGATTGGATGGGGTCTGGTTCTTTTACAAATCAAATCACTTGAATTTAAATTTAAATTAAAGAACAAACTTTCCATTTTGAATTCAACCCGAATCCGACTACTATGTACAAAAAACCAAGTAAAACTTTTAGGACGCAGACGGATGCATAACATGTAAACAAGTTCACCCGGGTTGCTCCGTCGCAGAATAACTAATCGATAATGCAGGGCACGACCTCCGAATCCACATTCCTAAAATTCCAAGCCTAGTCGGGTAAAGTAGAGTACGTGTTTGCAGTGATGCACACATAACTTGACAAGGTGTCTGGCGCATGGTTAAATGTGATGTTCATCTCCAATGTTCGGTTAGCCCCATTGAAAAGTGCAATTATCTATTAGAATTATTTAAAATACTACACTACAAATTAAATTCTGGAATAGCCGTCTCACTAATTCAGGATTTTAGGACTACCTAAGATTTATATCAATGACGTGGCTTTTCTCGATCAATAATTGAAACCCACATCTTCGTAACAAGATAAGTGTGGAATTAGTTGACCAACTTTTGGGATCCTTTGGGAGCCCGACTTTTCCAGTTATAGGTACCCGAATCGTGTCAGGTTTCAGATTATTTTGAAATTCCGTATTTCGGACGGGTTGGGTTTTCGGTTTACAAGAAAGAAGTCGGGTCGGCTATGGGCGGGTATTTCTCATAACGGGCAGGGTATATTTGACTATAAATTTCTGGCAACACAAAAACCCAAATTCTTACTTTGTTTTTAAACTTATTATATACAAATACTATAGAATCCAAGTTACTTTGTAGGCGTACCGTTCTATTACATTTTGTAACGCTGATAGACATTTCTGAGTTCAAAAAATTGTAAACTTTTATATGAACTATGCTACTACGCACGGATTTGTGACCAGTCGCTCTACTACAGTAAAGTAACTTTATTACAGCAACCAATATACATCGTACACCGGAGGGTCAAATCTCGTCGCCTTATTTAATTGTATTTACTATCCTATGATAATTTGAACAATACTTTGTAATGGGTTAAAGGTATTATACATGAACTATGTATTACGTTTTCGCCACTTAGAGATTTACTTTTGCATGTAAAACCATAAATATCGTCCAGCAACGACAATTAAATTAGCCTTAGGTCACGAAGTTGTTGCACATTATCCAAAAGAAATTTCTTCTCTTATATTATAAGGTTCAAATCAACATAAATTCTGGGTCACTCTGCGTGCCAGGCAATTGTCCAAAACTAAACTCAATTCTTCCGTAACGTGGTGAGTTTAAACTTGGAAGGATTGCGTGGATGCCTCGGGGCGGTTCTAGCTATATTCAAAGTAGGCAGCTGCCTATAGCTGATACGCTGTGCACACAATTTGGCTGGGTCTGCCTATAGCAGATCATATGCCTTTGCCTATAGCGGAGGCACATTATTTAAGGCCTGCCTGTAACTGAAAATTTCCTGGAACCGCCACTGGTGGATGCATACTTAACTGGTGTCGACGTGGTATTACTTCACTTCCGCTTTGCTGTTCAACTGGGAATTCCATTCAATTCTGAATTTGTTAAATGTGAATACATTAGCACTGTAAATTCGTCAGAATTTTGTTTTAATCTAAGTTCTGGCGGTTTTTAAATGCCTTAATTTCGGAACAGTAAACTGGTTTTGCAAATTTTTTTTGCAGAGGCTGTGACTCCACCAAATTCCAGATAAGTGCTACACTTGAGACTTGATACGGCAAGCTAGAGCGGTTGCACGACCCATGTTGGCCACTAGTGACCTCTAATCTTGTCCAGTTAAATGAAGAATGTGAGCTTCATATCAGACTGCTCTATTATGATCCAACAGTTAATTCAAATTCAAATTATTTTTAAAATGTGAAGGGTGGAGCGGTTTCTTCTTCGGAAGAAACGCCCATAACGGCAGCAGCTGCAAAACCCTCGTCCACAATCTCTTCCCCAAATCTTCCGCAGAGGATTTTATAAGCCCTTACAGGACTGCGTCCACGGGCTAAAAAATAAATGATGATGGTGTCTTCACCGTGACTCTGGATTTCGATTCCTGATGGTGCAACTGATATTACGATATCGATATAGCGAGACTGGTGAGCCGAGATCTTCCTAATATTCACCATCACTTTCGTGTTATACCAAGGTCGAGTTCAATTACGATTAGTTTCAGTATCTACAAATCGAGTGTCCTCATTTAATCTCGCGATACGGATTGGAGATATTGGATTCCCTGACACAACCCCGCACCCATGAGGGTGGTTTTACAGTGGGTAGTTAAACATTAATTTGATTTGCTTTGACGTTTGATACTAGAATGGGAAGCTCAAGTGATTTTTTCGAGCGCATGACATGCTAATTTTGTACCGTCTAGTACGTAGGGAGTAATGCAGGAAACATTTTGTCGGACTGCGAGCTGACATAGTATATATATTTATATATTGTTCCGAAATGTTATCAAACTATTATAGATTTTACTTTTTGTTTATTCCTTTGCAATACTTGCTCCTATTCTTTTCAACATTTTATCTTATATCATAGTAGAATTAGAGTGCAGATACGAGAATTTGGCGTGCAGTAATTATAGTGAATTCTATGATTATGTCTTACATCTGTTCTCGCGGTACAATTGTCTGTCCGGGTAAATACAATGCTGGAACAATCGTCCGTCAAGTTTTGTGAAAGGGACAAAAGTCCATCAGCAATTTTTGGTATTATTTCGCCCGTGACTGGAGGGTTAAGCATTATAGCATTGGTATTATGATTACGCGTCTTATCTAAAGGTTAACTGATGAGGATATTTACTCATTATAGCATTAAACCACATGACTTACATTTTTACATTATATACATATTACTATTATCACCTAACAACGTGTATACAGTGATGCAATTTTTGGTGCATAATACAAGTCGTACGTCAAATACCCATAATTCATGATAGCGTATTATCAATATATGTAAGCCTTATATTCTGCAGACTTTACAAGCTGAAAGGTGCATTTCTTTACTCAGACAGAAATTGTCATCGTGCATTTAGCAAAAGACGAGCCGATAAGCACAGATTTTGAATTATTTGCATTTATCTCAAACTTATTAGTACTTCCTTGGATCTGAACTATTGGATAACGACAGATCCTCTTTACATGAAACCATAATATATTGATTTCATACGACATGACCTAATTAAGCATTACAACATTGATATTGTGATTACGTCCAAAGGTTAACGGATGATGCTGTTCACTCATTACACAATGTAGCCTTGAACTATATAATTTACGACTTTCATATATTCTCGTACGTACGTATTACTATTGCTACGTAAATTGTCCATGTACATTTAGCATAAGACTGACCAATAAATTTACATTCCGATTTCTTTGCATTCAGCTCAAACCTATTACCATTGCTTCATCTATCAAATGCAAACAACCAATAAATAAACACATTTTTTTTCATCATCACATCAGCAACAAGCTGACGAAGTTGTTGATGACGATGTCACTCATGATTCCTGGAAAGGTCGACTCCTTAATACTGACAGTCCCTATTGACCACTTCAACGGCTGACATGAACAAAGAAATCGTTTGTCGTATTTCGGTAACATTGCCGTCCGAGATAAATTAATGAATTCCAGTGACCCACATGACATCCGGCAGCAGAAAAGCAGAAATATTTTATAACCGTAATAAATTGCAAAGGCTACAGCACTTAGACAAGCCAAGACGATGGGTGAAAGAACACTTGCCAATGCTATTATGCAGTACAAAGCCGTGATCAAGTACAAGAACATGAAACTGGTGGAGACAGTAAATGTGGTGTGAGCATAATGAAAATGAATGGACAAGAAGAGCTGGTGGACACGATAGAATTTCTGAGCCAACTGTCGTACCCTCGCATTGGTTGAGGTCGCCATTCTGCGATAAAGTAAATTCAAATTTCATTTCTGCTAGATTGGATAGTTTTTCGGCCGTGGACGGTCTAATTGCTGGTGATGTATTATGTATTTTACCTGGCAAGTACTCCCATGGAATTCGAAGCAAAGTTGATATGCACAATGAGTGTGATAACGAGTGTGACTGCGCCTGTGCTTGCAACGACAAAGAAATGAGCAGTTGTAATGACTACAACATAAATGGAACCGGGTATAGCATCTTCAATGAAATCAATTACGACGAAGAGCTCCAGTTTATATTGAAATATCAAATAGACGCATGGGCCAACCAGAATTCCTAGCCAAATCAAAAGCCATTTGAGCATGCTGCAGATCAACTCCAATCCGTCTTTGTACGTCTTGTCTCGTTCCGTTCTTAATCCGAATGTCAACTCTGTAAATATGTGATTTCAAATTAATGTACAGGGTGCTCCAAATGAGTATATCGGAAGTTCCAAAAGTATGGACTTGATTTTCCAAGAAAATATTTTTAATAAAATTTCGATAGGACTTTTTTTTAAAAAAAGCTTCACATTTCAGAAGGGTGTATTCGATACAGCGGTTATTCTTATTTTTGAACTCCAAGAATCTAACAACCTTATTAGAATACGATATGGGCCCGCAACTTTCAAACCTATCGCAGATTTATAAATTTGTAAAAAATAAATCTCAAGATTGATTTTGACATTTTCCAAATTTTAAAAATAAATTTAGAAAATCTCAAAAGAAGGTATTTTGGAAAATATTTGGTGAATCTTTTTCAAAATTAATTTTTGGATTTTTATTCCTAAGTTGTGGGAGTGCAAAATTAAGAAAGGCCATTATATGGAGAATATCCTTCGCTAATCGTAAAATGTAAAAATCATTAAAAATGTACATGTCTTTTTATAAATTTCATCAAAATATTTTCGTCAAAAATCTAGTCCATTAAATAATCTATAATGAGAATATTATATGGTTTGAGCTTGGTAAAATATAAATATTTAAAACCTACCTTGCGCTCGATTGATTTCCACGAGTACTTCAACTGTTAGTCTGACCTCATCATAGGATCGACAGTAAAAAACCATAAAGACAAGACTCACGACCATTAAAAAGATGACAGAAAGACCAAATATGATTTGCCACAGAGGCAACTCTGCCAACCAGAAAGACGAGCCAATCAAAATGATGGTGCAGATTGAATAGAGAATGTAGTACATCGTGACAATTTGGTGTGCAGATTTCTTGCCATTCGAAGGTGGGCTAATTAGATCGGATTTCCAAGCTGGCAAAAGTCGGAAGAAATGACTCCAGCGAAGTACAAGTTTTAGTGTAGAAATTGTTTTCTGGGAAATCATTATTCAGTGAATTCTCTTCAAAATGACTGTATTTTCATCACAATTTTGGTAACGGGTTAACGTTCAAGTCGGGAGGGGTATTGAAGTGAGTCGGTTGTAAATTTGAAACTATATTAGACTTTTAGTATTATTATTTACTTGCTACTCAAAAATTTTTGGAATTAGTTTTATATCATTTAAAACTTTTTCTGCTAGAATTCCTATACAAAATATACTTGCACAATTTCACATTAGAATTTCTAGAATGATTGATCCAGATTGCCTTGTCGTCCGCCGGAAACTTTTGGCCTTCGCACGCGACAACTAAGGAACTTTTATTCTGGCTCTTAGTCAAATGAATTTAGTTACCATCAGTTCACCGCTGAGGTTTTCAGACATTAATATTTTTTATTTTGAATATCATACATTCGTATCAGATTGTGAAACCTTTTACGAAATAGAGTAAATAAACTGCGTATGTCGCCAGTTCTGTGACTAAAATAGGATATTTTATTCATTTCTAGTCTACATACTCTATTACTCAACCCTGGGAAAAGAGTTACAAAACAATTTTTACGCAGAAAAAATCGCGTCCGTGGAATTTTGCTGTACCTTCGGAACTTGGCAGTTCAGTAATGTCACAGGTGTCTAAGATGTATGTACGGGTATGGAACTCACGATAGTCATGTATGTATTTAGAAGGAGATCTGGGGGAACAATAAGAAACTGTCGATAATCTTAACGTTTTTCATATGAAAAAGTTCTGAAAACTTTATCGAGAACGTACTCCATCACCATATTCGCTTGCGTTCCTTGAAAGTATGGATCGAAAATTTCTGTGCAAGTTTATTTTTGATCAAAATTCAATACTCTCATGAGATTTGCGATTCTTCATTAGCAAAAATTTACCTGCTCGGATATGCTAGAACCATTGTTGAAATTAGGCAGGGCATGCCAAAGTGGGGAACGTTGTTTCCGGAAATTTATAAATGTTCGCCCCTTTTCGGACAGAAAACCGGGAAAAACGGCAGATAAACGATGAAAATTTGATTTTATTCTCCTCCTAACGCTTGTTCAGACTGACCATGACTGACATGCTGCGTCTGACAAGGGTGAGTTTACAATTCAAGCTCCGACCCAGGCTCGCCATACTTTTTCACGCCAACTGGGATCCCCTGACCTAAAAAAAGTATAAAGTCGTCTGCACAAATGAAGTACTTTTTTTGGCTTATCAAAGCTGCCTAAAAAAATCCTAAGTAATAATCCCCCCTTTGAGAATGTTTAAATTGTGTGTTAAAATGCATGCTGTTTGCGGCGTATTTCATTTCGCGTCTATGTTGAGAGGAGTTCATTAGATCCATTACATAAAATTTTGAAAAAAATCACAATAGTTTATTTCGTCAAGATCTTAAGTTCCCTTAAGTTCTTTGCTATATCCAATCAAAATCTAGACGAAAAAAAAATATTTTGAATTATTTCCAAATTCTTTGTAATGCATATAATGGACTCAACATTGACGCGAAATAAGAAACGCCGGCAACAGCATGCATTTTAACACACAATTTAAAAATATTCAAGGGGGGACCCCAGGATTTCTTTGATCACATTTTTCGATGATTAGCCAAAAGTAGTACTTCATTTCTGCAGACGACTTTTAACTATTTTTATGACAGGGGATCCCAGTTGGTGTGAAAAATTGTATGGCCGGAAATGGTCGGAGCTTCAATTGAAAAGTGTGATCTTGTGAAATCCAATTTTAGCTGATCTCTCCGACGAAGTTTTCCACTTGATGTGCCGTATATTTTGCCAATCTGAGCGACACTTGCACGTGGTAAATAAATACAGAACTTTCATGACATTTCAAAAGAACATGATAAAATCAAGTGTTTGTCGTGTTTCCTACTCGAGCTGGGGCATCAAACATCGGTACTGTTTCCCAACATCGCGATATCGATACTCCGATATCAGATATTGCAGTGAGTATGATACCCTTGCACACGTCCTTGGCAAATGAAGAATATACTCCTCATCATATCTCGTCATCACAGGATCCGGTCGTTAATAGCTTCTGCCCTTAACTGACATCTTTAACAGTCCAGGAAGAAATCCATCGCATTAGTGATTCCGACTCTAATCGTCGTATTGACGCTAATGGCTTTCGATCCAATCACTTAAGATGGCGTTATCATTGATCTAACTGTTCGATTAGAAACTGACAAGGACCAACCAGAAGCAGTGAATAAGTTGAAACGTATCCCCAAGTCGTATATTACATTCCCTCTCGAAAGATATCAACTCCGTGACCTAGAACTGATTGGTCTCTTGGTTCGGGGAGTGGAACAATTGCCACATTTTTCCAGGAATTTCTTCAAGAATTTTACCTTCACAAGCAATCGCTTTGACGAATCTAAGGGGATTAGGGGATCATGGCAACTCCTAAATCACTGCCTGTACAACTCCTAACGTTAAAAAATATACTAAAATTTACTGAAACTTCTAATTTCTTTAAACATATTCTGTAGTACGTATGTAATGATTCTTCGGGCTACCATTGTTGAGTTGGCGATGGCGGTTATCATTATCATTATGAAATAAATGGTGATGGTTTCTTCACCACGACTCTCGATTTCAATTCTTGATGGTGCAACTGACATTACGATATCGATATTGCGAGATTAATGAGTCGATATCTTAGTGATATTCACAATCACCTTCGTAGGTCGAGTTCAGTTACGATTAGTTTCAGCATCTACCAATTAGTGTGTCCTCTCGAGAGTCCCGCGATATTGATTGAACGATTGGAGATATTGGATTCCCTGACTCAAACCCAAACCCAAACCCACGAGGGTGGTTTTACAGTTAGGTAGTTAAACATTCATTTGATTTGCTTTGACGATTTGATACTAGACTGGGTAACTGGGTTGCTCACGTAATTCTTTCCAGCACATTTACATGCTAATTTTGTACCGTGCACTACGTAGAGAATAATGTAGCGGGCATTTCGTGGGACTGCGACCTGACATATATATATTTATATATTGATTCATAATGTTATCAAACTAATGTAATTCTTACTTTTTGTTATTTTTTTTGCAATACCTGTTCTTTTTCAGTATTTGATTTTATATCATAGTAGAAATAGTGTGCAGGGTTAAAAACTAGGCGTGAAGTAAATTAGATTGAATTCTATGATTATGTTCCGATATACACACGTTTCTGATTCAGCTCTGCCTCGGTAGATGGTGGGAGCTCTGGGGTGGCCTTTTTTCATAAGTTGGATTTCCTAATAAGGAGGGTTCCTTATAGAATCTCATTATCAAAGTGGGAATTTTTTTTAGAAGAATCTACGAAAATTCACTGTTAAGACATATGTATGAGTACAGTAATGTTACAGAACAAGAAATTGCCGTAAGTCATGAATCGTGATATCATATGCGTGAGTGACGCCAATCCAATTTTAACTAATCTACCTTTCGGTGAATGTCAATGTAAAGGCAATGCTTTATTTATTATGTGTCATAGCAAATCTAATCTCAGCCTCAAGTGGCGCAAGGCAAGATAACGAGGTTTTCAATAGGATCCAGTTTTAATTATGGAACACTAACGTTAAAAGAAAGTATAAAACAAACTACTGAGCAGATTCTGATGAAAAATCATTGTGTGAAGGTGTTCGTGCACTCCTAGAGTAATTAATTGCCAGTGAGAATAATTCTGAAAATTTGGCTACCATGGAATTTGCATCTGTGATCACAGTCTTACTGTAAGTATTTCCTTTAAATTGCACTTAAATTAACCTCACTGTT
>JAQGCA010003256.1:0-12134 GCA_034698945.1 Protaphorura quadriocellata | reverse complement strand
CAGTCATCAACTGTGCAATGCAATTGCTCTAAGGTACATAGTATTCTGACTGCGTCCGAGTGTGTTCTGTTAGTGTAGAAGAGTGGTTTTGATGTGGTAGATGTGACAGCAGAGAGGAGCGCGTGACGGACGGACAGACGGGGAGGATTTTATAAGCCCTATACAGGACTGCGTCCACGGGCTAATAAACAGTCGCGACTGGGTGCCAGCCCGTGGAAGTTTCTAGTGGTAGAGAGGGTGTGGAGTGTGGTAGGAAGGGTGTGGAGAGTGGTAGGAACGGTGTGGAGAGTGGTAGAGAGGGTGCGGAGAGAATGGTAGAGAGGTTGCGAAAGGTGGTGGAGAGGTATCTCTCCAACATGGATGGCATATCTAAAGGAGGGCATATGTCTCCAACTTTAAGAGGGCATATCTGTCCAACATTAGGAGGGCATATCAATCCAACATTAGGAGGGCATATTAATCCAACATTAGGAGGGCATATTTCTCTTCTTTCCTCTTCTGACTCTCCTCTGATAGAGTCGCAAGGCTCAACCTCTCTGAGACCTTCCACACATAACCTTATCTCTCACTCCACAGCCTTAACACAAGGCAAAAATCAAAGTCGTTACACAGAAACCCTGTTCGTTTCCTTCTCACATTGCCTCAACCAAATACAGTAATTGTCAAAGTCAAACAACACAGAATATACGGATATTCTTACTGCCTCACGAGGAATATTTATATTCCTGGATTTATTTCGCAAATCACAACCGTGTTTGCCTTCGTGGGACAGCTCTAAGTCCTCAAAATCCGAGGCCACTGGGAGGTCCATTAATCCGCGGTGCTGATATGAAGGAAGGAAGTCAACGGCAATTATTAATCGAGATTTGTTCTATACGTAATGAGATACGCCATTCTCATAACGTTAGGAGGGCATATCTATCCAACGTTGGGAGGGTATACAGGGTGTTTCTGAAATATGTACCCCGCTTTTGAAATTAAATATCTTCCAAACGGTTCAACGGATTTGGATTCGGTTTTTTTATAAAATTGACTTCGATATCTAGAAGGAGGATCGCCATACCCCTGAAATCCGTAGGACAACTTTTAGTGACATTTTTTCAAAAATTTCGGATTATTTTTTCTCAAAAAAGAAATTAACATTACGACTTACGGGAGTATTTTTTCGAAAATTTTTTTTCTCTAAGTACCTCAGCACCCTCTGACAGGATATACCCGCTGCTACTCTTCCCTTAGAGATGAGGACTCTAAGAGGACCACTGCTATTACAACAGTCCTTCCAACTGTTAAGGCAACTTCCAGTGGACGCATGTCCGTACTGATAGAGACGACAAGCCAATAGTCCTCTATCCGCACCGAGCCGATACACGATTCGCCAAGTCGTACTCAAATGCATGGAGTGTATGGTATGGTCTAACCCATATGAAATACGTGCCATCCATCCACTGCTCACTTGTCGTCCTTCGCTCAACTGAAGTGTTCTTACGGGTAGTGTATCGCTTGGGACGAGACGACCTGACTAATGCCCTTGTTAGGAGAGGCATTGACGGGACAACCACTGTTGATTTTCAACAATTCCAGAGAATTGGAGAGATGGTCAGAATCAGTGTTTCCTACGAACGAAGTTTGGTCACTACATTCGATTCGCAACAAAAATTCAAAAAAAGATGAGTGCGAGTACCTGATGAGGCAGGTCATCGACCTTGCTGCCAACTCTCACGTATTTGTTCGTTGTTGAATTTTTGTTGCGTAATCGAATGTAGTGACAAAACTTTATATGATTCTGACCACCTCTCAAATTCACTGGAATTGTTGAAAATCAACAGTGGTTGTCCCGTCAATGCCCAAAATTGGGAAAAATACTCCCGTAAGCCGTAATGTTAATTTCTTTTTTGAGAAAAAATGATCCGAAATTTTTCAAAAAATGTCACTAAAAGTTGTCCTACGGATTTCAGGGGTATGGCAATCCTCATTCTAGATATCGAAGTCAATTTTATAAAAAACCGAACCCTAATCCGTTGAACCGTTTGGAAGATATTTAATTTCAAAAGCGGGGTACATATTTCAGAAACACCCTGTATATCTGTAACATACGTACGTAATTGCGTTATTGAGGAAGCACTGCTGCTTGGTACAGTGAATGAGATAGACGACCTATCTCTACAGCATTAGGAGGGCATATCTCTCTAACATTACGTATGTTATTGCAGTATAGTGACAGCACAATTATACACACCCGGCGCTCCGGGGTGTTTAAACTCTGGTTTGCTTTTAAATGCAAATATATTAGAGCGAATTAGTGTCAGATGTGCTTGAATATACTTGCGATAAAATAGTTCAATATACCTCGCTAGTCCGGTACTTGTTCGAATTGCTTATAAATTCAATAAGTTTCAAGCAAATATTTTTGCATGACGCTCTCTGTTAAGTGCAGCTGTGACATATTGGCTATTCCTGCATGTGGTAAAAAGTTAAAGAACTATATGAGAGTTATATGGATTGAAGCATTTTTGAATTGAGGTTGCGTTAATATTATTGAGTTTATAAGAGGTGTGTGTGGGAAGTCTGGGGTCGGACGTCTGGGGTAGGTCTAGTCTGGGGTAGGACCTAAGACTCAGTCCCTCACGGGACTCCGTCCACGGGCTAATACGCAGTGCTTCCACTTTAACGTTATTACATACCAATGTTAGAGAGATATGCCCTCCTAATGTTGGAGAGATATGCCCTCCTTGATATATGTCTTCCTAATGTTGGAGAGATATGCCCTACTAATGTTGCAGTGATACCACTCTCGCTCTTTACCACTCTCGGTAACCTCTCTCTACCACTCTCGGTAACCTCTCTCTACCACTCTCCACAGCCTCTCTACCTCTCTCTACCATTCTCTACGACCCATCTACCACTCTCCACAGCCACTTTACCACTCTCTACAACCTCTCTACCACTCTCTAATACCTCTACCATTCTCTACAACCCACCTTCCACTCTCCACACCTTCTTAACCAATTAAAACTTCCACGGCCTGTCACCCAATCGCGACTGCTTATTTATATAGGGTCTTGTACATTCACATTCACTCCTTCCAATCCAATCCTACAGCTAGGACTAAGATGCTACGACTACCCAAAAAAACACAAGACACTGAAACTTCATTTAAATCCAATGTTACAACAGGATTTCCTAAGATACAAATACAAGGTTTACATTTTACATCTTATACGTGGCTCTGCAGAGTTGAGTCACCTGAGATTGAGATTATCAAAAGGATTTTTAATTGTTAGATTTACTTAGAAAGTTAGAATTTTTACGAGAAATTTTTTTATCCGGAATTCCTGCTTTCTTAACTAATATCCTGAAAACTATGAATTTGTTAATTAAATTACACAATTCCTTAGGAAATCTACTTGAGTTCAGCTTACAAATAGAAACATTTTTCTGGTTGCCATATGATGGCCATCGCGCTGCGTTGTAACTTTTGTTGTAGCACAATATGAATATTAGATATGAGTTTACTTGTTCTTATAGTAGTCAAAGCACACAGCGTGATGTTCATTACTAATGATTTTATTTCAGGACTAAATTTCAAAAAAAACTTCAGAATTTATTTTTTAAGTTAAAATCACTAATAAATCATCAACTTAAAGTTACTAATACATCGTCAGGCTGTTTGCTGCTTCAAGTCGTTGTTTAATTGAATCTAAAGTAATATGACAGCCTTAACAAACTTATAAAATAAATTAAGAATGACAGATTAGTGCATACTATTTTATGTGATAGATTATAAATGCAGTGGATGAAGTTAATTAATTACACTGGACGGAGAAATGGATTTGCTAGACTATAGTCGTCTCAACTAGCCGATATTAGACTGAATGGTCGAAATCTGATTACTCCTGCACACATCGATGATTTTTTGGGCCGAAAAGTGTGTATTTCTCTCGTTTGTAAAAAGTGGATTATTGATTGTAGTTGTAATTTGTGTTTTTGATGTACAATGTGTATAAAGAGTCAGTTTTCTGTCAAGTTCTTTTTATGGTTTGGAAAACATAAAAATATATCTCGTGTCAACGGGTAGCACCTTAATACTTTAAAATTGCTTACAATTTTTAGATTTTTTATGTCGACTTAACTGACACCAGGTTGCGAAAGTTTTGCTACATATATGACAGACGTGTGGTTTATCTACTGCGTGAATTCTCTCGTGTACTTTTAAGTTGTATTTACTGACAAATCCCTTTTTGCATACTTCACACACGTGTGGTTTATCCCCTGCGTGGATTCTCTTGTGTACTATCAAAATGGATGAACGAGAAAAGCCCTTTTCGCATACATCACACACATACGGTTTATCCCCTGTGTGGACTCTCTTGTGCACCGTTAGCTTTGAGGAACTGACAAAGCTCTTTTCGCATACATCACACACATACGGTTTATCCCCTGTGTGGATTCTCTTGTGCACTACTAAACTCGATGAACGAGCAAAGCCCTTTTCGCATACATCACACACATACGGTTTATCCCCTGTGTGGACTCTCTTGTGTTCTACTAAACTGGATAGTTGAGTAAAGGCCTTTTTGCATACATCACACACGTGCGGTTTATCCCTTGTGTGGATTCTCTTGTGTGCTACTAAAGTGGATAGTTGAGCAAAACCCTTTTCGCATACATCACACTTGTGCGGTTTATCCCCCGTGTGGATTCTTTTGTGTACTTTTAAGTTATCCTTATTGATAAAACCCTTTTTGCATACTTCACAGACGTGTGGTTTATCCCCCGTGTGGATTCTCTTGTGTACTATCAAACTGGATGAACGAGCAAAGCCCTTTTCGCATATATCACACACGTGTGGTTTATCCCCTGTGTGGATTCTCTTGTGTACTTTTAGCCGTGAGGAGGTGACAAATCCATTTTCGCATACATCACACACGTGCGGTTTATCCCCTGTGTGGATTCTCTTGTGTAATTTCAAATTGCGTGAATGAGCAAACCCCTTTCCGCATAAATCGCACAGGTACTGTTTGTACGTTGCGTGACTGTTCTGATGTACTATTGAGTTACCCTTGTTGACGAATCCCTTCCCACATACATCACACACATATGGTTTATCCCCTATGTGGATTCTCTTGTGTACTGTCAAACTGGATAAACGAGGAAAACCCTTTTCGCATACATCACACACATATGGTTTATCTCCTGTGTGGCCTCTCTTGTGTTCTACTAAACTGGATAGTTGAGCAAAGCCCTTTTGGCATACATCACACACGTGCGGTTTATCCCCTGCGTGGATTCTCTTGTGTCGATTGAGATAAGAGAAGAATGTGAAAGTCTTGCCACATATACCACAAATGTATTTTCTTTCTCTCGTCTTAATTGAGAGTTTCCTTTTCTTAGCCTTCTCTTTGCACATTTTAGAACTTGTCAGCAAAGCGAAAATGCTTTTAAAAGGACACTCACTATGCCTTTGATCAACTCTATTCTTGTAGGGTCGGCCGCACTTCTTACAAAAAACGCAAACTTCATCCAAATTATTTCTTGCAACAGGAACAGCTGTATTATCCCTATAGATTAAAACTTGTAAGTACCGGGGGTGGTCAGATTCTATCCAACAGGCACGTTCTCTGTGTAGTTTCACTTCCGTTCTAAGACCCTCTCCAGTTCTTACAAACGCTTGGTCCAACATGTTACCCTTGATATGAGTCCAGCAGTCTATCCCCCCATTTTCATCCCAGATTTGAATTTTGGACTCCATCACCATGCCACACTCTTTGAACCTATGTTCAAACTCTCCCCGAATTTTCCATTTGGGATGACAATTCATATCACCGATACAAATATCTATATCCTTGCCCTTGCGGTTCAGGAACCATTCTTTTGAAGTGAAGACTTGTATTCTTTTGTCTGGGTCATTGTTGTCACCACATCTATAGTGTACCCCTAGAAGGTTTACTCGTTCACCGGTGTAGGTTTTAAATGTAATTCCGATTTGTCGATGGTCTATTTTACCACTTGGCACTAAAATAATTGGTTTAGGATCCGGATCTGACTCGAACCTTGAAAAAATGGCCATCCCATGATATCCTGCAAATCTATTCCTGTACTTACAATAACATGGTACAGGGTAGTAAAACCAGTCCGAAAAAAGTATTTTCACTTCAGCAATGCTAGCTACACCTCGTCTCCTCACTTTTGCAAAGTGAGCTTCACAAATCACGAGAACGTTGAAACCAGTTTGATGCTGTATGTCACGAAGTTGTGGTATATGCATATCTTCTTTGTATCCCTCCAAATTGACAGCCAAAACATTTAGAACCGGTTCTTCAGCAGTACGCGAGGAAGGGTCTGAGGAATATAAAGAAAGTGTTGGAACGGAAGTGAACGAATTTGATTTCTTTCTCCCATTCAGACGATCCATCGGTTGAGTGAATGATTTGAGACTTGATGAACTTGGAGCACTAACGTCTGAATGAGACTGTAGATCAGGGCGCTGATTAGCACAACTTCTTGTCCTAATAATTTCCCAAATGCACTCTCTTGCTCGTCTGTAAACAATGAAAATAACAATCTAATTAGCAGATGAAACTCCCAGTCACTTAGTCTATAAGAATCAACGACTTCAGCAATAAGAATCAGGGCAAATGAAACTCCTAGTTGTGTGAAAAAACCTTTATTCTTAACGACTTTATACAGTAGTAATACATTTTTCAAAGACCTATACTCCACGACTTACTGGATTGAATTATTACTTCCTCTTAGGGTGCATGGGGTAGCCTCTTTTGTCTTGTTAAATAACTGAACCGTAACTGCGCAGTTTGAGTCATTCCCGATTTTTGTCTTTTTTTCAGTGACTATAGAAAAAGAGCAGAAGATAACTAACATAATATTGCAATTGGTGAGCTCATCAAGACATTTTTTAAATAGTCAATTTATACTTAGTTTGGCGAAAGCGTTCGGAACGTAGATTTTTTCTTCACAGGACTTCCCTCCCTTCGGAACGTTAGATTTTGCACCAGATTTTGCTCGAGTCCTAGTGCTGGGACCTCCAACATCCGATAACACTCTAGCAGATTGCATTGAAGAATCACTTGTTGACGTTGAACTTGTCCAAGCCAGATAGGGCGGAATACTTGTCACTAAATACTTACGAGCCAACTTTCTATCATTGAAAGAGGCTCGCAAGGCTCGTTCGATGGCCTGACACTCGAATCCCTCTTCAATGATGGACGCCACAATCTGCTCAATTGATGACAAAGGTCGAACCAAATCCCCACATCTATTAATGTAAGAATATTGTTTTAATCCTGTACCGATGAGTTTAGCTTAGCATTAGCATATGCACTTTGGTATTCTTACATATTTAATAAGACTGGTCTTTCAGATGCACAATTCTGAATTGAATTTATCTCTGGGACAGATGCAGGTTCCACAGTGACTGGATTTGTGTCTTCGTCAGTCGTTTCCGTTAAATCTACAACTTCGATTTCCTGTAATGGAAATTAAGGCAATTTTATTTAGTTTGTAAACTTCATTTACAATTTTGGTGAACGGTTTTCTGAAAAAACTTACATCTAAATCGATACCACTTTCGAGTAATGCTTCCATCATGGCGTCCTCTTCGATTTCTATGTCATCCATCTTTGGTCGTCCGAAGGATCTCTTTTGAAATAAAAAAGCCCAAGCACTAAAAAATGTACCAGGAAGTCAGTGAATAATAATTCATCTCTAAAATAAATATTAGACTAATTTCATTCATTTCTGTCTGAAGTAAATTTTGTAAGAAACGAAACATGGATTTCATGCTAGCTGGAAATACGATTTTGGAGCCATTATTACGAATTCCATTTTTACTTTTCGTGAACACTTATTACCGCCTGAAATAATGTAACATTAAATCGTAAACCAAAGGTGGGTCCGCTCACTAAAAAATTAAATAAATACTGATACCCGTAAATTAGAAGATTTACCTATCATACATATAACAAAATAAAGCAAAACTACAACGTTGCTCGCCTTTGCCCCATTGCCTTCGCCAACCCATTCTGGTTTAGTCGCACAGTGGGATATGCAATTTGTTCCGAATGCAGATATGTACCCCAATATGTTGTAGCCTTCTCATAAAAATTAAAGAACTGTTTCAACATGAGGCTACATTGTGTAACCTCGCATGGCTTTTAGTGTGGCCCTATAAAATATCAAGACAACCACATAGTACAAGGTGACACGAAATCTTTGCCCCCCCTAACATTGCTAGACAAATCTAGGGTATTCGTACAGAAAGTGAGATATGCATTTATGGATTAGTGACCCGTTCTGTTCGAGAATCCGCTGCACGTAGCTGCGCTGTTGATGGATTAAGTATAGATCAGCAAAAAATTGCAAATCGCTTTAATTTGAGTTGTTGAGGACATTTCCTAGCTTGCTTCCTGGCTTGGAAATTGCAACCAAATAATTCAAACTAAAATTCACTTACTATGACAAAGATAACTTTGAAACAGTAAAACTCCAAACTACTAGTCCAACTGCAGTTCAGCATTACCTGAAGCAATCCGGCAAATCCAAAGAGATCATAACATACATAGAGTGGTAATCTAGGTTTTTTTTAAAATTCCGTCCATATGTCATGAGACATGTTAAGTGAATTTTTGTTGGTTTTTTTACCGTACCTTAACAAAATTTAACAAAAACTTAGTTTTGGTATCTTAACATGGGAACAGGTCGCCGTTGGTTGATTTCAGCCAAGCCCTATACCATTGCCATTCTAGTCTATTACAATCTCTTTGGACAATTCACATTATGCCAATCATTGTCTGAGCAATCGTATCGAAATCCTTTGAACATTACTAACATAATGCTAGATTCAAATAAAGAGTCGAGACTGGATAGAGAGCTCGTGGTATTTGAGAGTGGTGAAGAGGGTTTGGAGAGTTGTTGAACGGGTGCGGATGTGAGGGTGTGGAGAGCGGCAACTGCGGCGGAGACTTAAGACGGTTTGGAATTATCTTAATTCTTCATCAACTTAATTTTGAAAATTTACATCATACTGGAAGCATGCAGACTTTGTTCGTCAGCCTTCAAATAGTCAGGTTTAGGTTTATAAGTCAGACGGATGCTTCCAAAGAGCTTTAACGACAAGTTAATCGTGCTCGCCTTTATGTGCTTAAGTCGAACCTAAGACATATGTAAAGCCTAGTTGCTCTCAGAAATACAACATTCTGACCGTAATGTTATATTTCCCCATCCAGCTTCGCTGCAGTCCTATACGAACAGAAAAGTTGGTGTAGCTTCGTGTTCCCTAACTCAATGCCAAGAACAGTGATCAACTGTGCAATGCAATTGCTTTAAGGTTATTCTGACTGCGTCCGACTGTGTTCTGTTAGTGTAAAACACTCGTTATGTACGCAAGTTTGTGTCAGCATAGACGAGCGCGTCCCGGACGGACGGACAGGACAATTTTATAAGCCCTTTGCAGGACTGTCGTCCACGGGCTAATAAACCAACTAAGTATTTAAAGCCCACTTTGCAATTTCTACTTTCAATATGTACGAGAAAGGAAGTTAACCAAAATGTAATGTAAATAAAAGTTTTAGAGGAAAAACGACAATTTGAAACAAATAAAAATTTGAGAGGAAACCTTCAATGAAGATATAATTACGGCATTTAATAAAATATTTTCTATAATTGAAAATTTCAATTCCAATCGACCCAATTAATATTCTTTATTTTCCTACACGATAATTGTAGGAATGCGAGATCATTTGAGGAAAGGATGCCAGGAGGATCAGCATCAAGGATTGCCTAGCATACTATCTCAGCTTGATAACGAATTATGCATCTTTCGTCATTTATGTTTGATTAAAAAATAAAAATATTTTATTAAAAACACTCAAAAATTACCAAATGCAGCTCGTGTAGAACACCCACGATTTGTGCTATAGTATTTTCTAAAGTCACTTACCTGGATCGTTCAACGGTTCTCCAAAAGTGTATCCTTATTTGTGCCACCGCTGACGTAAATCTAAAATTATAATAAAATTGTTAGTGTTAAAGCCGGGTATCCGCGGTGACATTGCCAGGATAGACTAACTAAGCACGAACGAAAATGACCAACATCTTATCGGTTAGATAAGACGTTGGTATATGACGTGGGTATCTATAAGATGACCCTTCTGAAGGGATAACTTGCCGAGATTATCGTTTCTTAGTGTTTAACTTAGTCTAGGCCAGGCTTCTTAGAAGGCTAGTACCACTGACGCCAATTCAGAAACTAAAAAAATGCTTCTAGAAATTCAAGAAAGACTAGCATGGAGAAGAGCTACAACATCTGCAATCGCGTCGGATAAATCGCTCGAAATATATGCTAAAAAAGCAATCACAGCTAATGGGTTTAAGGTAATGATACTTCCACATTCATGATCCCGTTTAGTACACGACTTTTAGTTTCAAAGGTTAACTCTTAACCTTTGGTTTCAAACGTCACGACTTCCATTATTATAAAATAACGCGAAATAAAAAAAAATAAAAAAATAATTTCGAATGTATTAAAAAAATAGTTAAAATTTGAATCGTCTTCGTTTGGGGACGTGAGATCGATCACCTATCCAATCCGATTTAATTCTTCACCGAAAAAATATATGATCAGATCCGACGTGTGATTTGAAATTTTGTCGAAAAGAATATTTGAGGAAATTGTGGGATTAATTTTAACTTGACCAGATTTGAAAAAAAATGAATATCCTGCACATTCGTTCTATTTTAAATGAGCTGCATTTCTTAAAATCTGTTAATTTATTGTTGCAATCCAACTGGCATAGGCAAATTGAATAGCATTTCCGCATCGCCAACAACCTTATACTCATTTTCAACAGAAATGTTATTCTAATTTCGGTTCTACGAAACGGTCGCTAAGATTTTAAATTTTGCCCCGGTTCAATCCATCTTTTTAGCAGATTCAACGGAAATCAAAGCGATTTTAGAAATAGTTTTAGTCAAACTCCAATTTCTAAAAGGGTCAACTAATACCCAATTTGAAAATTTATTATCTAAATTCAAAATAGAAATTATAACAGCGAATTAGTTATCATCTTTTCTAGCTTTCACGGAATGAACTTTGATATGACGTACGAGCCTTTTCAACTACAAAATTAAGTGAGATGTAACTGTGATAATTATTTGGTCCTAAGATAAGTTTGATGTTCTTGATCACTAATTACTCCATAATAAACTGTAAAATTACTTTGTAAATTATATGTAGTTCGCTTGAACTAGCTAATTAAATCAAAACTGATACCCGTAAATTAAAGGTCAACGTATTATATAATATATTGTATAAAGAATACTAGAGTAAGACTCAGATGTTTCTGACTTGGTTATGTCCTTGAAAATGTCACTACCCGTAATTCAGAATATTTTCCTAAGAATTCGATAACTCTTTCATGCATCAATCCCATCTAATTGATAAAGTCAACGTAATTTATGAGTTCTCTGACAAATGAGTTCTGTCGTAGGTTATCCTTCTTGACACCTGTCTTGCATTATATATTGGTTTGCAAACAAAAACTAAATACTTACAAGAATCAGTCGTGCGGACCAGTTTTAAAAAATTAGCTTATGACTTTTTGAACTTATCGACAAAGCCGTACTAGATTACACACTACAATGGTCTCACGGACTTTTAATCCACATTGTGATATTAAACAATTGAAATATCAGACATGGATCTCAATACAACATTTAGACTTGTCTACAGGTAAAATATGCGGGATTCATATAAAGTAATTATGGGTTTTTTGGCATTGGTTATAAATGTGTCCACGCATCACTGGCATTGGTTATAAATGTGTCCACGCAGCACTGGCATTGATTAAAAATGTGTCCACGCAGCACTGGGATTGGTTATAAATGTGTCCACGCAGCACTGGGATTGGTTATAAATGTGTCCACGCAGCACTGGCATTGGTTGTCCACTTCAAAATCAGTGTTAAGAG
The DNA here is from genome assembly GCA_034698945.1 of Protaphorura quadriocellata. NCBI lineage: Eukaryota > Metazoa > Arthropoda > Collembola > Poduromorpha > Onychiuridae > Protaphorura > Protaphorura quadriocellata. Next base: position 153 of record JAQGCA010003256.1, on the reverse strand, counting down.
TGCTCAAAAACGCTTGACCACGATTTTGCACATATTTTGTCGCATAAAAGTCCCTATAACCCTATACACTATTTCCGACTGCCTTTTTTTATCATGAATGGTGGACATCCCACTCCAGTATGATATTTTGTCGGGGGGGCGGGGGGGGGGGGG
>JAQGCA010003255.1:0-12134 GCA_034698945.1 Protaphorura quadriocellata | reverse complement strand
AGAAAAAAATGCTATTTCCGGTTGTTTACTAGTTACCGACTCTCCTTACTTAAAACAAACGGTTGAAACTTCTTGGTGTATACAGTGAATATACATTTTACAGACACACTTTGAGACTTGTAATGTCGTTGGCATTAGTGGCTAAAGTCCAGCTTTTGCTACGCGAAAACGCGAATACTTTTGCAGTTACGAATTCGTTCACACCGCTCCCCGTGTCCAATCATCTTACTGATGAATAGCTATTAGGCTAAAAATCGTATACGAATTGTATATCTCACGTTTGGGTTTGCGTTTACACCACGACTCCGACCTTGACATTCGGCGGATAAGTGAATATTTTGAACTACCCTGTACGAATTGTGGACTTGTTTATAGCTTTGTCTCTTGCTACGTAGAAAAAAATTGTCGACGGGGACAAATGTACATCTGGTCTTCGTTTTTTTATTACTCCTTTTTTTAAGATCAAAGTTGTTGTATTATGCGTTTCGGTTTGTGTTACGAGAATAGCAAATTTTTTTCGCATCCAGTTCCCACCAAACTTGACTTTGTTCCTCCACAACAATTATCTCACTCCATGTGCTAAAAGGGTTATAAAATTCGGAGCTGTAAATTCACATGCATTTATTTACGCTAGTTATATCTTATCTTCTGATATATGTACTTTTTTCAACCAGTTCCAGTTCTGCTAGGCTTGACTTTTTTTGATCACACGTTGTCATCATGCTGTCAGTTAGAAACGAGCGATGTGCTCTGGTGGTTTTGATAACATTTGTCATTTGTTTTTAATAAGATAACACCCAGGCCTACCACGTATGTCAGTCAATCCAACCAGGCCGGCCTGATCGATTGAATTAGTATTTAGTAATGAACCTGTGTCCAGTTTCCATGTAGACACATGTACGCATTGTCATGTTTCATATTTTTAGTATGTGTTGCTTTGATGATATTTTTTACGGCTGACTTTGGAGACACATGTTCAAAATGATTAGTGCTTTTAACCAGACCTAAACGAGTATTCTTCATGATCCTAATAAGATTAGCTTATCCAGGTCGTCTTCGTCTCAAAAGATTCCATTCATAAATTCCACACACCACACGAGTTTCTAAGCTCCATGATGTTGAAATCGGCAAAAGCTGTACGCTCCCATTTGAAAGAAGCCGAGATTACTCCATCCAACTTCTTTTTTTCTTGGCAGTTTGAGCTTCCATCACCATTTAATTACAGGCATCAAGACATAATCAACTACCCGTCAAATCTGTTTTGTCTGAAGGGTGCGAGAGCGTGAACCGAATTAATCTGCATTTTAAACCTGCTTAAGATGGAGATGGAGGAGTTACAAACTAGGCATTTTCAATGAATAGCATGTATCGAATCCGTTAGTTTTTGCAGGTGTCGGAAAAAATGAAAACCGAAATGGAATATAAAATTCAACCAGACAAAATACAATGCAAAGAAATTCTAAAACAGATCTAGTAGCTTCTTCTATTTTATCTCATGAATAAAAGTTCGAATTTCACATTATTCTACTGTAATTATTCATATCGCCCGCAGTGGTAAGTTTAACCATGGTTTTACGTAACTTGCTGCGAGCGTTAACCCTCTCTTTGATATTAAATGTTGACAAGTTAAAAGGTTTGCAAATCAAAATGCCGTAATTCAGAATATGATTTTGAATTATTTTCTATTATAGCAATTTATGCAGATCATACTGCTTCTGGCCAATCTCTACGATGCATTGAAGAATTTGTTCGTGATCAAGTATTGCCATACTATTCCAACACTCACACTACTGGAACATTGACTTCTGCTCAGACAACGCTTTACAGGTAAATGCTTGAAATTGTGTATTCCTGCTCCATATTTTTAAATATTCAAGACAGAGAGTTAGAGAGAGTTCGAGTTGTATTACTCCGTAGTTTCTGCGCAAAATAATATTCGGAAGGAAAATTTTGGTTTGGTGTAGTTAAGTCAGTAAAATGTCCTTCTCCGTAGAGCCCGTTCTCTTGTTCTCTTCATGGTTCGTGTATTAATAGCACAAAACATTTAAAATGATCATTTAGGCACGAGGCCAGAGACATTATTCGGAACGCTGTAGGAGCTTCTGAACATGACGTCGTGATATTTTGTGGGTCAGGAGCAACCGGACCAGTTCACAAACTTGTGAATGCTTTAACTGGTGATCGCACAAAACCCCCTCCGGTAGTTTTTCTTGGCCCATATGAACATCATTCTAATATTTTACCATGGAGGGACGCCGGGGCTAAGGTAAATCTTTTGATCTTACACTGCAACCTGACCTGGACAACCACCTGACTGAGAATATCGGATATTGTATCCCCTGGAAATCGGGAAAACCTATGTAACAGGACCGTATAATTCCCATCCCACACAAAGCAAATCGGTTGTAATTCAAGACCACTCGTGTCATTGACCTATTTTTGTGTTGCCAAACGCTACGCCATGCCGTAGAATATCCCATCGATCACCCGACTATTCTAACCCGGTCGCCTTGGACAGGTTTCACTGTATACCATGCTTTTATCAACGATACAGTTGATTAGATTTAAAATCGAATAAAAAATTAAAACAGGTTATCAATATTCCTGAGCATGAAGATGGGGATATTGATATTGGATATCTTGAAGAATGTTTAAAGAGTGCAATCAGCGAAGGTGTGAAAGATCGTTTAATGATTGGAAGTTTTTCGGTCGCATCTAACGTGACCGGAATTGCGACGGATGACGTTGCCCTCACAATCCTTCTTCATAGGTATGGGGCATTGTCACTCTGGGATTATTCTGCTGCAGCTCCCCATGTTCAAGTCATCATGAATCCAGTCGTGATAACGGCGAGTGATCAGGGGCTTGCCAAAAAAGATGCTGTATATTTCAGTGGACATAAGTTTGTTGGAGGCCCTCAAACCCCTGGTAAGTAAGTCTAGACGCCCTAACACTTCTAAAGATCTCCGCCTTTCAGTTACTCTTCGCATCTTCATCAGTCTAGTAGCTCTTTAGTTACAACATCTCCGGCCTAATTTTTTTCTCACTGCTCGCGAATAACTTGCCAATTGTTTTGTTAGGTGTGTTGATTGCAAAAAACGTGTTGTTTGGATCTGGCACTCAATGCCCGAATGGTGCTGGAGGAGGATCAATTTTCTTTGTGACAGAAAATTCTCACCGATATCTTAAGGTTTTTTATACATACAGTACATTTGTGATCTTCATTATTTTGAAACATTCTCCTACAAATTGTTACGTTGATTGCCTTAGAATACGGAGTACCGGGAAGAAGGTGGAACACCGGCCATTGTTGAATCAGTCCGTTTAGGACTCGTTTTTAAGCTGAAAGAGACGATTGGCTCTCGCAATATCGTATCTCGGGAAACCAGTTTTGTGAAGTGCGTGCTTATACAGAATATTCATTTTAACTGTGAAAACTCCCATTTATTTTGAATATTTACTGACTGTGCAGGAAAATATTAAACGAGTGGTCAAAAGTTCCAGAGATTCGTATACTTGGATCAACTGCTCTTCCACGGATCCCAATAATCTCGTTTTTGATTGAGCATCTCGAGAGTGTAAGTGAACAAAGGAAAAATGCACTTTCATTGTGTTGTCCGACAACTTGAGTTGCATTATGCAAATGCAAAAATAAGTGTATATAAATAACTCTGTTTTTTTTTGCATAGGGGTATTATTTGCATCATAATTACGTGGTCGTTTTGTTGAATGATTTGTTTGGGATTCAATCTCGTGGAGGATGTGCTTGTGCAGGCCCATATGGCGAATCCCTCCTCGGAATAGACCTTCAATTGGCTCAAGCGTATGAAACTCTTCTACTGGATGACAGGTAATTTGCAATGTGCAGTCTTATCGAATCAACTTTTTTTTCATTATAATTAACGCGAGTAAAGGGGAATTCAAGTTGTTGTATAATTTATTAATGTTTGCCAAAAAATATATATAAATTTGCAGCCGATTAGATAGAGAGCATTTGAGACGACGTAGTGAGGGATCAGCCTATGAACTATTTCGACCTGGCTTCGTTCGTCTATCAATTCCATACTATTCGTCAGTGCAGGAAGCAGAGTTTATTTCAAGTAAGTATGAAATTCTAATGTGCCAAAATTTATTGATTTAGAAGTTTGTTGCACAGTAGGACTTATATAAATCCTACTAGCCTTATCAGTAACTGACGTTCATTAAAGATTGGCTGTAACTCTTGTCCCTGCATTCGTTTCAGACGCAGTTCAGCTTGTGGCAAAGCATGGTTGGAAATTATTACCACTGTACACTTGCAACCCAGAAACTGGAGAATTTCATCATCACCTAAATCCTGTAAGTTACAATTTGAGAAAAGTTCGTACAGGAAACTTGTCAGCAAATCTCACGGTGCCCCAAGGATAAACAAAAAGCATTTCGAAAATTAGTTTGCTGTTCCTATACTGAATTATTTATTCCAAATTTCCAAGAGTAGTACTCCGAAGAACGCGATGAGTTATGCAATTTACGAACTCGTATTATTCAATATACATATACGTATATTCAGCATAACCGAATGAATCAGAGACAACGGAGCAGTTTCTATAAATTGGGACAATAGTAAAATTTCAGATAAAATCCGTTCAACATATAAGACAGATTGCATAAGCACGGAATACCTACTGTTGCTTATTTCATTGTATCAAATTCAAGACAACAATCCAACTGACTCATTCCATAAAATACAGTTCCAATCTATGCTAAAACTTTTAAACTTTCAAAGTACAATCGACTCGCTTTACATATAAACACAACCTGCCAGAAACCTCTCTTAATGGCACTTGTAGTATGTTTCCTGTTACAATGATAATGACTTAGACTGGTTCAATTAATCGGACTCGCGCTTCCATATCAAATTAATTTTCGTCCATTTTGAGAGTACCGTAATACATTTTTTAAAAAGATTTTATCCTTAATTCTTGATACTGGGGGTGCCAGAAAAGAGAGCATTGAATTGCTCATATTTGCGGAATGGGAAAACCCAGAGGATAAAATATCCTGAAACATGAATACAAATTCCAGTCATCTTGCGGTTTTAACGTTCTCATATTATATTCCCCATTCTGACTCCACTCCACTCACTCTGGTATGGAATGCCAGGACGGCATTTCATTTCATATCGAATTGCCAGGCAAATAGTGACAGTGACATTGATTCTTGTGAAGTGACTTGAATATAATTTGCCAAACACTTAACACTTCTGCACACTACACGCACGTGTGCTCGCTCTAACCCTAACAAAATATTTGAATAATTGAATTACACAGTCCGTGGAAAATTACCTTAGAAAAATTATTCTGAACGTCATTTATGGACATTTAACAATCAAATTGAATGAATGAATGACTGTCCTTTGCAGACATTGCGAAATCGTAAGTGGTTGAGTTGGGCAACCTTTCACTCGGAGGGAATTCGGTGTAAGGAGCGGACACGGAATAATAGTGAGGACTCCGCCAATTATTCAGAGTGTTTGGAGCAAGCAAAGAATATTTTTACCAATGCATTCAATGTAAGTACGATTTAATACATACTATTAATTGTCAAATCGGATTTGTATGAAAAAATCACAGTTGGCAAATAGTTTGGAGTATTAGTCATTCCATCATTCCACATCGTAGGGCAGGATTATAAGAAGCCGTTACACAATACTGGCATTCTTTTTACCTCTGCTACCATTTGACAATTATTTGAGGATAAGAGTGGACAACAAGGCTTAGAAATTAAATTTCAGAATTATTTCTAATATTCTAGTAGTGTTTGAAAACTCAGTGGTAATAAAATGTACACGTATCAATTCTTATCTCATTATAATTGTTTTCGTGCTCCATTTGAGTTAAACCGGAGAGATGATAAAGTGCTAAATAAATAAAAATATGTTTATATTTTCATTTTATAGCTTTGCAAACGACGTTCATTGGGGAATCAGTCTCTGATCTTTGACTCTTCAGTTGCTCATCTCAAGTGGTTTTTATTACCGTCAGAGAGCCTCATTTTGAACAACCCGAGTGGAAGTGGTTCAAACGGTTCGCAATTAGTTAAAAGCTCTAAACCATTTCGGACTAAAACATACACTCCACCAAGTACTCCACTAACCAGTGAGAAGTGCTATCCATATAGTATTCCACACCAAATCATGCAGTCTTCGGCGTGGAGTAGTAACGGCTTGAAATTGAGCACTAGCATGAACAAAAGCTTTGGTGCTGGTGATTCCGAGTGTGTTATGGAGAACAGTAATTGGGACTCATTGAATAGTTCAAGTAATGATAGTGACAATGAATATCAAACAGCTGGAGCTACTGTCACCGGTCCATCCATTTGTTTTTCGGGAAGCAGTCCTCCCGAAGGAATCGAGAGTCGATTCTCAAGGACCTCATCTGCTGAAAATGAACCAACCGTTAAGAATCAAATTACTCAAGTAGATATGGAAAATAACAATACAAATGAGAATTTTGAGATATCAATCCATGATTCCGTGAATTTTGAAAATACAAATCAATCTTACGTTCAAAACTACACCAGTCAAATTCAGAATGAATTCATTCAACCTAACTACAACTCCGTGAATGGAAGTACAGATTCGAATAATCAGATATCTTATGTTGGTCCTGATGGTGGTGGCCTCCCACCTTGTGCTCCTGATGGTTCTACTCTAAAGAACGGTTTCATTCAAGATTTTAATAATGTTTCAAATGAAATCCATGGCGCATCCCAAGCAGCAAGCCAATTCTCTTTTTCACCGTCCCCTACAACAATGTATCCGAATCCTATTCCAGTGACTGCTAGTCCATTCTATTCGGATGGACTTAACCTCGGAATGAACAGTCAAAATGTAAATCCTGGATGGACACAAATGCAGCAATCCACAGACTACTATCCTCAAAACGTTCAGAATGTTATATACAGTAACACACAGTCGACACTGGGACAAGGTTTCGGATATCCACAAAACCAAGACAATCAGAATGGTATGATTAATGGAACCCGTAGCCCTGAAATGCAGTGCACTTATTGTGCTTCGTCTTCATCTTCACCGTCCCCACAATACTACAGTCAAATTCCACAGCAACAACAGCATAATGTCTTGCAGTGGAATAACGGAACAAACTTTCAGCAAGATATTATGCCGTCCCCCTCCACACCTTCATTTAATCTTCAAAGTCAATCACCACTCCCCAGCTACAGTACAATGACTATGTCCCCTGGACCTGGCTCACCAGTTTTTCATGATGAATTTGTCAATTTGGCCATGAGACGTGTGACCGACGAGATAGCAAATGAACTCAAGTCTGAAATTCGAGAAGTCATTACACAAGTAGAACAAGGAATGGATTATGATGGAGCTCGTGAGAGGGCCAACAGCTTCAATACAAAAGATAAAAGATTGGAAAGATTTAAGAAACGAGCAAGAACTTTAAGCGGGCAAGTGCTGAAAAGTAACTTTAGGAAAAGCGAATCGGAAGAGAGTACAAGCTCGGCAGCCTCCGCCGCATCGGCCTCTTTTGCGAGATCCAGAACTATAGACGCTATTTGGAATATTTCAGAACCTTCTAAACAATTAGAACCTGCTCCAGAACCCGAAGTTCCACAAATTCCTCAAGAAGCAGTGAGTACACCTACAGCAAAGTTCCACAAAAAGTCAACAGGAGGAACCAAATGGCATTGTCCACCGAAAAACATCGTGAAGCCAACACTCACGGTAAATTGTCAATATATATTTCGACATTCTTATGTCTAGTGTTTAGAATTTTCCGATAAACTTTGAAGATTAAGTTAGTTTTGAGTTGTACGCTACAATCCAGTCAGGATAATTTTTGTGGAAAGGAAATAATGGATTTTCTAGACAAACCAACTTTCACCAAACCAAAGGATATCGAAGGACGACAGAAAGGTCGTGCCATCGGATTTGCAAACTTAAGATTTCGGACTTGCTTGTGTCGAAGTGATATCCATTCTCCATATTTTCCTCATTTTTGCACGCTTTATTTACTCATTAACACCATTATCCACTCCACATGTTTGAGCGTCAAAGCTTGTTGATAAAATTCTTTACAGTTTAGTGCAGTGCTATTGCGATTTTTCTCCTCTCCCTAGACAAGTTGGGGCATTGTGAATCTTGAACAGTTTTCCAAGAGCACAAGCTCTTCTTGATATCTTTGTTTCGTCCCTGTAGATTGCCGTTGGCCGTGATCTGTTAACATTGGGACGAATTCCACCGTTCTTTTATAGAATGAACCAGATGCACATGCAACTTGTAGGAATCTGGTCACTTGACAGACGTTTATTGTTTGCGCATTGAAATTTATTGTAGTTTGAAGTTGTATTCGAACCTCAACTAAATTCGTAATTTCAGAACATCCTTCTCGTTTGTTTTCTTAATTTAGAAGACGCTCAAGTCACTAAAGCCATCGTTTGACACTTATCGTTGGACGAAGGTTATTTACTTTGGTTCTACTTTTAACAATGTGCGTACTTGAACCTCGAGATTTGAAAATTTGAAATACACAAGTATTTTCTGGCAAATTTATTAAAGAAATCCACATTGCTGTTCAGTCTCGACGATTGCGATAAATTCTTTCCAGAAACGATCAGGAGAAAATCCTTTCTAAAGAGCTTATGTCTTTCGAATCTCCGATTGACAGAAGTCGGGAGAGTTGAAAAATTCGAGAGCAAAATACTTCTGCAAATGCTTGAATTAGTCAGTCCGCTTTATCATAGTTATACATGTGGCCTTAGATCCGTCTGGTAGACTTGATCTTCTAAAGGCTTCTCTTCCGTACTTCCGTTCTAAATTTCCTTTCCCACATTGAATGATAGCCAATTCTCTGAGAAATATGCGGTTATGTTTGTCCATTCCTGTATGATAATGTTACTTAATAGCTGCATTATCTAATACTGTTGTCACCTAAGATTGTAAGCAGCGAGAGTTGAAAGCTAGTAGGAGACAATACCGGATATTGCATGAATTTGGAAACACGCTTTGGATTAAATTGAAATATGTAATGCCTTTGTTTGCTTTAGGCTCTGAATGAATTCCCAATGATACAAAATGGTGATCGTGTACTCGTGTGTTTATCTGGTGGGAAGGATTCTCTCAGTCTACTCCATACAATTAAACAAATACAGTACGTCCTGGCAAAGAAAGGAATTGCATTTACCTTTGGAGCAGTCACCGTTGACCCAGGAAGTTCGGCTTATGACCCCAGACCTTTGATTCCTTATTTGGAGGCATTGGGAGTTCCTTACTTCTTCGAGGCCCAAGGAATTATGCCCACTGCCCTGGAAAAAGGACCAGAACGTATTAGTTCAATTTGTAGTTTTTGTAGTCGTCTCAAACGTGGTCGGATTTATGCGACAGCACGAGAACACTCCTACAATGTTTTGGCATTGGGTCAACATTTGGATGACCTGGCGGAAAGTTTCTTCATGTCCGTTTTTCATAACGGGCTCATGAGAACCATGAAGGCGTGCTACACCGTAAAGTAAGTGGAATATAATCTCCCACATTAAAATGTACACGCCCAAAAATCAACTCTTAATTTCAATACCATAATTCTTAATTATAGGGAAGGAGATCTTCGTGTAATTAGGCCATTCGTCAATGTTCGAGAAAAAGCTTTGAGAGATTTTGCAGAGTCACGTGGTCTACCAATCATTCCAGAAAACTGTCCGGCTTGTTTCGATGCACCCACTGAACGACATCGTAAGTTGTCTCGAATTCAATAAATGCCTCTATCAATATTGGGACCGCTCAGGTTTTCTGCGAGGGCTTGCTAATAACGTTGCCAAACAATGTATACTCGCTACTCGCCGGACATCACTGTGAAAAGATTCACCAAAAAAACATGTCGACCACGAATACACTTACTTTTGATTGACGTGATAGAAACTTTCATGAACAGTGCTATACCAAAATCAGTGCTCGAAACTATTCCATGTAGCAATCCCTAATCAGAAGGTATGATCCAAGCGGAAGTGTCGTTCAGTTGTACGCGTTTTCTAAGCAATGAGTGCTGCTAGTTTTATTTTTGCCCTCGAAAAATTTTTATTAATGGAAAGGGTTTACGTGGATTGGTAACCGGAAATATTGAATGGCTTAGTTTGGGCACCCCAGGAACAGCTAAATGCTGAACATATGTACTCGGAGACTTTGACAAATTCAAATAAGGAACAACGGGCAGAGACGAGAAACAAAGTACTCTCGGGCTTGGTTCAGCTGTACTACCCAATGGTGACGCGTAGATGTTGGATTCTGTGTCATTTGCCTCAGAAAGATAGCACTTGCAGAAAATAGTAAAGCTGAGGGGAAAGACGAAAAATAAAAAAATTTCACGTGTCGACTCGAGGACTCGACGATTTTTGACATTGCTTCGACTTAACTGCCCCTCTACTAACCGTTCTTAGCATCAGAGTTCAAACGCAGACAATCTCAGAATATTTACGAATTATTTCTTTCATTCCAGGCGTAAAACAGTTGCTGGCCCAACAGGAGATTCTCTTCCCGAAGCTTTATCTGAGTCTTCGCTCCGCTATGGAACCTTTACTGGCGATCAATAAGACTGGACTGGAAAGCAGCGCCAAACGTGGAGGAAAACAATCAAATCCAATTCCTGAGTCTACCGAAGATGATGAGGAGCAGTTTTGTAAATGAATAACTTGTCGTTATGTCCTTATTCCCTGAAACGCATATTTGTATATACTCGCTTACTACTACTGTACTGAGATTAATAACACGAGAGTCGCCGGAAAGAAATCTTAGTTTCTAAAAGCGATTGTTTGACACAATCCTGCCCTGCAAATCTTTATATTTGAGCAGTATAGCTTCTAATCACAATCAGTTACATTTATTCAATTTTGGTAACCAGCAAATTAATAATTATGAATGGTGTGCCTATAACAATTGGAAGTATACTGCGACAGAAAATTATGACGTCGATAAAATGGCTAGAAGTGCGCTAGTGCCAGTTTTCAATGAACGCTACAAAATTAATTATATTATAAAACGTAACACAAAGTGCTTTTACTACAATTCTTGCTGGTACAATTTAGTTTATGATTTTAAAACAGAGGTGTTTTCTGTTGTCGTTATAAGTTCTAAAGCTCAAATTATATATATAATTGAGGATTTTATATAGCCTATCTCACATTTTCTATTTAATTAATTATATAGTTCCTCAATATTGTCTTGGATATGTCAATTTCTTTGGTTTGTTCAATTTCAAAGTTACTTGTTGACAATATTTGAAATAGTAATTCGACGGAGTGCTGTGATAAATTCAAGATTGTGGCAAAAAAAATTAAAATTATGAGATTAACATTAATATAATATTATTTTTAAGTAATCTACTACTGTTTATATAAAAGTGTTACCGACACTGATTGGTATTGGAAACTTATGTTGTATAACCAAAACAAAATAATGACCTCTGGTTTTAAACGATTGGTGCTCTATATTCTAAAATTGTGACAGCAACTACTGGAATTTACTCAACAATTAATCAAGGAGTTGTCAATTTAAGACATGGTCAGGTTTAAGTCGAGATCAAACCAAAATTACATTTTTTTAGAAATTATCTACTCAATCGTATCTTTTCTTAAACTAAATTGTTAAAGTTTATTGTTATCACTTGAATGTAGAAGATAAATAAATTGCCCGGAGCTCCGATGAAGATGAAACCAATCTCCTTATAAGCATGAGCAAATTTTGTCAATTTTTGTACCAATCAGTCACTTCGGGTGAAATAAAATACGATTATATTATGGAATGACACTGTGACGGTTACCGTCAGGATATTCAGAGCATACCATTAAGTTATCGTGTGCGAGTAATAAACACAATCGACCGCACCGTTGTCGAAAGTTTTTGAAATTTCATTAAGTTTATTGTCGTGAAGATATCATTGTCTTGTGTTATTATTCCTTCCTTGTATATAATTTACTGGGAATAAAGACGTACAGCGAAATCTCGTGATCAACTCAAGGTCTTGTGACTAATTTATTCCATATATTTAATTAAATAAATAAAAATAAATAAATATTGAGAGTTTAAAGTCCGGTTACTTTCACCCTTTGGGTCTTGTCACAGACTTCGCTCT
>JAQGCA010003254.1:0-12139 GCA_034698945.1 Protaphorura quadriocellata | reverse complement strand
TTGGGATTTATTCTTATTGTTGTGAGGAATGTTGTGCTTTTACATGTTAATAAACAAATCTGAATCTGAATCTGAATACAGCTATGCCCTATCTCTGTTCACAGAAGTGTTGGAAAAAAACGTATTTTCCAGATATTTTTGTTAAGCTAGGGAAACATTTTAGGCCGGGCAATTACAGAACGATAAAGATATTAAATGTCACATAAAAATGAAAAAGTGTTTGTCATTCCAATTTAGTAACGGAAAATGAGGGGGTTTATATTAAAGTGTTAATTGCGTTGTAATTGATTGTCTTCCATTGTCGCAGTCCAATTAACACTCGACTCGACAAATCGGACCATTTAAAAGATTTATGTGCGGGGTGGTGCATTAACCCATTACGCGACTGCAGTATTTGGCAAGGCAAGCGCTTTGAGAGAAACTCATCATTTAGTACAAATGTGAATGTTTAGAGCTAATAATTCGATCCGAGTTATTAAAAACTTAATTTACTTCAAAAAATTGTTTACGGATTCCTGCCGGTTAGAAATATGTTCTGTGGTGGTATACGCGAAAATTATCTTCAAACTGAGGCAGTTAATTAGTACAACGGTGATGGGAAGAGTGCAATAGTGCTAGTTTTGACGAGAAGCGCGATTTTCTGTTCGTAAAAGTTTAGAAGTTACCTAATAAAATTGGGTTTATAGTGAGAGGAAAGTAGGAATTAAAATTGTGACTAACAAGACTTTCATGTTTTACTTCGCACTCACATCTTTCTATCTCTCTGTCTCACAAAAATAAATAAAAACAAGTTGAATGCAAACAAATCTTCCTTCGAAAGTTTAAAATTTGTTCATTGCTTTAGTAGGATTGAAAGACAGTGGTGATATCTCACTGAAAATGGCAAGGATGCAGAAAAAGAGCTAACCAATTCCCAACTAACAGTCATTTAAGTCAGCAAAAATTAAACCGTTAGACCCGCTTCCGTAGAGTCAATCGTCCAAACATGTTTTTATGACTGCTTTTAAATATTTATCACCGAATAAAAATAAATAACTTAGTAATTGTATGGGTTTTTGGCAAAGATGCATAACACAAAAACTTTTGAGATAAAACAATTTAATAAGCTAGAAACTAATTCAATTCAAGAATCTTTGTATGATTTGGCATCAATTATTAAATAAATATAATAGAGTATGTCTTATTTTGGGTATTCGTGCCCCCTTAAAAATTCTTCTTACTCTGTTTAGATACAATATCTTAATTGACTTTAATTCAAGACACATTCACACATTCATAATATGTTAGGTTTTGCTTTACTGACTGCCGGTAGAAAATGAATGAGGATTGCCAAGACTCTAATCCACATTACTCGTACACAGTCGGGTTTCCTTTTACTTTCACCGAAGTAACATGACTTTTATGCGTAACGCCTCTAGTCTGGAATAGACTAATTATTCTATTAATTTCGCCTTGTGCTTAATTAGTAAAACCTCGTCAAAACACAAAACTCATATAATGTCAAAACGAATAATAATTTAATGCCAACCCCTCAGGTATTTTAGGTACCATTCGAATCCAATTGCGCGAAAAATGTCGGTCATAATGTACTTTCAATTTGCATTAAGAAAAAAGACACACTAATTATCGAATATTAAATTGAATACTGGGCAGATGTGAAAAGGTTTTGCTCTTCTCTCCGTACAAATCTTTCGTCATTTAAACGAAAGTGCATGGAATATGGAAATCCATCAATTTTATACAAAAGTATCATGGCGTTGAACAATAACCATGAGTTGAAAAATAATGTGACACCCTACCACAGACGTAGAGTTATTTCTCTTCCACCGTTCTTTCAAAAATGTATATCCATGATGGATACCTCACGGAAAAATGTATGCCGTTGCAACTTGTTGGATGTTTTCAGGTTCTAGTCCTGGGAATCCTGAACAACTTTCAAAAACGTCCTACCCCGAAAAGTCTGACCGTCTGGGCGGTAGAAATACACCGGTTGGGCGGTGACTTTCACTTTGACACGTCACCGCGCCGTGCCTAACAGTGCATTTCCAGCAGACCTAGTGTGTGAAAGTGCAGCCACCTCATTCTTCAAAGAAAGAGTTGAAAACAATGCCATCATGTCCTCTCTTAATTTTATTTTGTGCCCGGAGGCATAGACTTGAAACTCAACATCATGTGACATATCCATATCACGTGGAAATTCTACGTGATACGGAGGTCGTGGAACTGTCCTGACTCCTGAGTAGAATTTCCCGGCAGCATATTCCCATACCCTAGGTCAGAGAGAAGAGATGGCACTTGGTCTGTGACCCTAGGTTGACTCAGAACTTTTAGCCGCGGTGTAGAAAACTAGCTTGTGGGGATGGGCAGGACGTGACTTTTCATTCTGTGGACCGATAAGAGAGGCCAGAATGCCTGTACCGTGTATGAGGGCATGCTGGGTCAGTGGTGTGAGCGCTGGACTGTCAGCATGGATGGTGTGTGTTCTATTCTTGCCTGCCGCACAATTTTTTTTGCACATTTTAACTTCACATTTCCAAAATTTTCATTTTTAAGAGTAGGTTTAGCCACCTCTATGCAGTTGTCCCATACGCATTGCCCCCACAAGCTAGTTTTCCGCACCGCGGCTAAAAGTTCTGAGTCAACCTAGGGTATGGGAATATGTTTCCCGGCATGACACTTTGCTCGAGGCACTAAAACTGAAAAGAATGATATGGGAAAATCAAAGTCGATTGGTTTGGTTTCTGGTGAAACCAGACTCGGCTTACGAATTCCGTTGAGAAAAGGGGAAAGTCAAGTTAACTCTGCCTTCAGCACTTTTCATGACAATGACAAGGCCAGCAGCGAAGGCGTCTGTCAAAGTGTCCACCATTGCCGGAACCATGACAGATGGTTTATGTCACCTCTTCTTTTTTCCAACTCACAAAATATATTCTTTCCTCTTTCAAATTTTCCGACACATTTTAAACTAAATGAGCTCGGAGGTCCAGAAGGTCATTGAGGGGTTGAAAATACTGTATAATACATGTATGTATTCATGCATGTGAAAACAGTGTTCTTTTGCACACAAAAAATTAGATTCTATTTACCAACCCCCAGTATAAGATTTCTCGGAGGAGAAGAAATTTAACTGAACCGATCATCCGTGAGAAAGACACATGAGTGCCTTTGGTAGAACGTGCAAAATTAGTGCATTTTTCTGAAGTGGTCATCCGGGAAGAGGAAAACCTAATTTGCACGCTGATTGGTAAAACCCGAATGGGGTTTACCGACGCTTTCCAGATCAAGTTATGAGGGATCTCGTCCCTGCAGGGTGGGTCAAAATGTATTCCATGTTCCATACTATCCGTGAGAAAGTCAGGTGTACTGAGATAAATAAATTAATAAAACGACGACTCAAACTGTTTGCCATTTTATTGAATTGGGAAACACATATCCTCACCAGATCCTTTCCCTTCAACCGAATTAGAGATGAATATCCGAATTTTGGGTGACACGGTCTTCCCACTCCTATATACGATTATTGAGTGTCATACTTTTCCTTTTGATTCCCTACTTTTACATTCATGAATATCAATTAGGCCTTTCACTCCGATTTCAGGTCGAAATGGACAGTAATGTAAATTTATTTTTGAGGCCTGAATTCTACGTAAGAATACACTTGAAATATTTGAACGTAGGATTGTTTTTCTTTTGGTTTCTTTGTAGGTCAGCGAGAGCTCGTGACCTGGATATCCACAAAATCCGGTTTACGAGGAAAGCTTCTAATACATGGTGCAACCTTAGCTCAAGTCTCGCCCTTCTGTGAACTGAATAATTCGTCACCTTTTACAATGTAAAAGTCCGATTGCTTTGAAACTCTCTTTCACGCTTGCCCTCACTTGAGTTTGTATTTGAACTCAAAGTCCACTTTACTCTCTTATGATTACTATTCTTCCTTCATTCTGTGTATACAATTACTGTAAGTTTATCCGAACACGTTCCAAAACTTGTTAAAAATCTTCATCCAATTTTTTCAAATAACTTCAAAGTTCAACTTCCACCTCGACTTTCCCCCGGCTTTTCGCATTTTCTTAATTTGCATTTTGTTTCAGGACTTTTGACCTTTACTTCCTGTAAATATCAAAGCACGTACAACTGACCGATCATGTATAGAGATATATTCATATGTAGAATCTTTTCTGACCAACTGGTTTTAATAATGCAAATGAGCGGTTCACTACACTAATGAGTTTCTGGATGGCGTGTACGGGTTTTATGTATGCGAAATTTATGACCGAACTGGGGTTTCTACATTTGGCATGCAGAGGGTGAAACGAAACGTTCGTCAATCTCTTTTCCCTTTGCCTTTGAAATTGATGCGGAAACATGAGTAGTTCAAGAGGGTGTGGAATACCTCGAAAGGTCAGTTAATCAAAAACTCAGCTGAAGTGATTTGAAAGAGAGAACAACTGCACTGATGAAAACCATCGTGATTCTGTGTAATGCAGATTGCAATCCATCAGTGTGTCTCCAAATTAGTTATTCCAATCATACTGAAACCATTTGAACCTAATGCGGTATTCATAACGTGATCCACAGCCATTGTCCCCACTGCCCTCTATTGTATTTGGTTGAAGTCTTCACAAATGTTAGATATAACTATTTGGCAGAAACTTTATATTTGATCCAATGCAGCTGTTGAAAATTTTAAATTGACAACTCGCGCTGAGTTTTTGCCAATGGTCAATGAAACCAACATTTTTCGTCAAGTCAAGTGACATCAAATTCGTGACATCAAATTGAGCCAAATGTCTCCATTATGCAAAGTGAAACACAAAGCACTCTCGACCTTGTACTTTCCACTAAAACATTCTGAGTCTCGTGTCGAGAAGAACAATACAATAGTGCAATAGGACAAACATACGGCCATGACATGAGTCAGAACATTTCTCACACACACTAACTATAGATCAAAGTAACAGGGGATCGGACGGAGGAGATTCCAGGATTTTGATATCTAGGCGGGGCCGTTTGTCATTTTGAGGAAAATTTCGTTCATATATCCATGAATGAGTGTACCGATCTTTCATCCTTAGTGTTGTATATGTGGAATGAATAGACTAACACGTCGATTCCAATTAACACAATAAGTATTGCTTTATTTATGACCGAATGCAATATAAGAATAAATAGCCAATTAAGTCCAGATTAATAGAGAAGTATGAATATGTATGTTTACTACTCAGCCTCTCAGGTTCGAGTGTCTGGGAAGTGAAAAGCACACTTCCTACAGTCAATGCCATAGTTCTACTCTGCTGCGTAGATGGCACATGTAGACCAAATACATCACACTTAGTGTCACACCTTCCGTGGCGCACTTTTTACCTTTCTCCAGCCTAAGAGACTGTCCCTATTTCCATCACCATTCATTTATTCTTGGCAAACGTAACATGGAGCATATTTCAATAATTAAACGAGCATCTTATTTGCCCCATGTGGCAACACCGCACAAAAGATGAGAGTATAATTACGTGTTGAAGTGCATGCCCCTCGCGAAGCGAGGGATGCATGCACCTTCAATTGTCTCATCGATCAAATTTGTCTCAAAATTTCACTTTTTCGGAAAACACCCGAAAATGAGATTTTGAGACAAAATGAATTTGCTCAGAAATTGTGGTGGTGAAGTTTGTTTTTCTAATTTTTGAAGTTGGCAAAATCCTGTCTTCTTTCACCCCGCGCTGCGCGCAAACGCGCCGCGCTACTGTCCTCAAATGATATGTCAGTTATCTTACTTGAGCTAATCTTTCGAACGATGTATTGGGTATGTCTGTGCCTATTGTGGGTACTGCTGTAGGGGGGGGCAATACATATTAGACACCCTGTACATAGTTGAACGAACTCTTCTTGTAGTATTTCATACCAGTACACCATTCCATTCCCTTCTAAGTTTGGAATTTCATCCTGAATCGATAATCAATGTTTTCCGTCTCAACAGCTGTTTCATCCGGAATCCAATTCGGTGGACCCCAGAGGTCAAGAATACAAATAATATTTTGGTTTCTCACAGCTGCAACTTCCAATGACGTGAATCTGAACCAGAAAGTTATATTATTGTTTGTCACGAACGAAGTCTGCAATTTTTACGCCATATCCCCACTACAATAAGGTGGATCTAAACACTTGTATCTTCTCGCTAAAATAACGTTATACCAGCACTAGCCATCCTTTTTCAATGGCATAACAATCTTTTGGAGTTGACGGGCGTGACGACAATGTACCATGCAGGTTATATTTGTCCGCTTAAGTTGAAAGACACTCAGTATATTTCTAATATAAGTTTTTTTAGCATAAAGTGAAGTGCTTTCTGATGTTTAATTTAGAAAATTCGAAATAGCGAATTCCATGTTAATTTGTTAAATACCATGCTCCAAAATGTAATCGATAATTCTGAATTTTCTATTATTCAAACTAAGCGATCGTCAAAAGCCAGGATCGAATTATTCATATTACGTATATCGCAGACTGTTTTATTTTTCGGATGCGAGGATTGTTTCCTCACCACCTATGTTAAAGTGTTAAAGAGACAGGCCAACCTCACACACTTCACTCTCTTTCCACAGTCTCAACCTTCTCATCAACTCCAAACCCTCTAAACCTTCACCGCACTCTCCCAACTTCTTTCCACACCTCACATCCACTCTCCACATTCTTGCAGCAACTTTCCAAACCCTCTAAACCACTCTCCAATACCACGGGCTCTCAGTCCAGTCTCGACTGTTTATTACTACGACACCCTCTCACTGTCAACCACCGTTACTCAACCACTTTCCACACACTGTAAACCAGACCCACTGTCTGTCACCCAGTCGCGACTGTTTATTGCAATAGGTAACTTAGAATTTGACAAAGGTAAGCTACGTACATATTTGTTTAAGGCCGGCAAGTGTTGACTACTACGTATGCAATAATGGATTGCAATGTTTGATAGGTTGTTTGTCGCGGCCAGCAGTGGCGTAACTAGGAATTTTTTTGCTATAGGCACATAATACGAACTTCCTAAGTTTTTGTGCCATTTTGTTGGTCAAGCGGTCGGAACAGGCCTTAGGCAAGAAATTCAATATAGGCCTGTGCCTAGTCAGCCTACAGCTGGTTACGCCACTGGCGGCTAGTCATTATCAGGTCGTTGGAATTCGCGACATGTACATGAAGTCTATTCCAATGCTAACTATCCTTCAAATCCACATTCCTCGACTTCAACAAGTACGCTTATCTTTGCGGTTCAGACTTTGACAAGGTATTGACATGAATAGAGCTTTGCTTTCTAATCTTATCCGTCCTGTCAGGATGATATCTAACATGTGAACGATAATATTATTTATTACATAGATCGGAACACGAAATGAGGTGTATAAAAAAATATATAATATTATTCATATGATGGATACTCACGTATTGTCGGAAAAGTCTAGACATCTAAAATTAGGTGCCGTATGCAAACATGCAGATACGGCCAATCACCGGAGTGGAATAATGGTATAATGCGGTAAAAATCTCATACGTCCTCAACCATTAACGAGAACTTATACGGACGATCAACGCCTTTCTGTAACACCTGCCTTTCACAGACTAAGGTAATTCGCATTTTTCTTTCTGACTTGTTGCATGCTACAAAATGAAATTGTATTTTTGCTAGACACCATGGGGCTGTCATATTCGTATATTGTGGCGGAGCAGAAAACCTGGGGCGAGCACACCCTTTGTTACGATGCTGGTGTCCGTGAAGCCTGTCGAAAATCCTTGCCACTTTTCGGGAATGGTGAAATGCTTTACTTGGGCTATCAAGTAAATTCTTACGGTGGACTCAGTTATCAGCATTGGTTTGTCACAAATAACGTGTGGTATTTGGAGTTCGGGTCTCCCTCCTCGGACATATACTCGGTACGAGTTAACATCAACATGCACAAACATGAACCATGTATTCTCCAGAACAAAATCGAGATGAATGACAGCATCAGGGTTCGTATGGGACATGTACTCGGGGTATGCAATTATTCACTCTGCTTGAGAAATTGCGAGCACGTGGCCAACTATGTATTTCGTGGACGGTGGATCAGTCACCAAATGGATAGCGTGAACAACGAGAAAGGCATCCTTATGAATTATTTTTATGATAAGATGTTGGACGCCGACCGCAGGAAAGTGAACAGTTTTCCGGCGTCCATTCGACCGCATTTCTTTGGAGACAATAGTCCGAATATGTACTCCTTCATTTCCGACCATCCGGTTGCAAATAGATTTGACTACTACTTAGACTGGGAGGAGAATACTTACAACATCCTAATGGTGGGGCCCACTGGCGCCGGAAAATCGCACCTCATCAACACATTTTTTAACCAAAGGATATGTGAGTCCGAAGTCAAACATACGAGCGTAACAAAAGAAATTTACTTTATTCGGGGCGTTGGAGATGTTTATAGCCCTGCCAAGAAAGGCTACGAAAGACGCGACATCGTCGTCGCCGATACAATTGGTCTTTGTGACACCGAGTGGGATGAGGAAAAAGTCATTAAAACTATTCAAGGTCGTGTGAACGCAAACTTCAAGTTCGTGGATGCTGTTTTCGTCGTTTTCCGTGCGGACCGACTCATTACTTCCATTGTGGAGAGCATTCGAACAATTCTCAAATGGCGATGTGGCAAATACGATGCGAACAACTATCAAAGATTTATCTTTGTTGCAACTTATGCGGACTACTTATCAGATAAGAAAATCAAAGAATTGCGAGCTGAGGCAATATCCATATTGAAATTACACTCCACGTCCGGGCGTCGGATTATGGATGATCAACCAATTGATTTCTTGGTGTACACTGGCTTTGCACCTGAAGAATACTTGAATGACCTGGCAAAACAGCGCGTTCTAGATTCCTGGGAGAGCATACTTGCAGTGATTAAGAACCCATTGCTCTCCGACAGCGAAGTGAAATCTGGGCAAATCAATAGACTCAATTTGCAGGACAAGGGTAAATGCAATATATTGTAGTAAGTACAAAAAATAATTGTTGAAGTGCAAATTAATTTCTATCTTGTCAGTTCTGTTTGAACAGAATGTAGAAAATTCCAGGTTTATCTTCAAATTTTCAGTGCTAGTATTCATTGGGTTATCATAAGTACTCCTAATCATTCCAAGAATGTTGTCATACTTAAAACCATGGGAACAAATAAAGTCTAAACTCTATATTCGCAATGGAATGGACTTTTCCTTTTATTGTGTACTAGCAGAAAGCCCGTCATACTGACGGGTAAGTAATTGAAATATTACTATAATAAATTGGAATAATTAGCCAAGCGGGTGGGAATAATTAGCCCGGATTTTGTCTTTTGGACCTCGTGTTCCAATGATTACATAAAATAATTGTTTCACCGAGGTTAGAAAAGGTTAAAAATTTTAAAGAAAAAAAATAATTTTTGGAGAAAATCGCATACTTGATGAGTCCGAATCGATATACTTTCCTGTAATACGAGATAACGACCCTGTGAATCGTCACGACACAAAAGTGGGAATAATTAGCCCAGCTTACCCTGTTTACTCATTTTCTATTACCATTTACCAATTTTATCGACTAGTAAAATTTGAGCTTGTTTTCAAGTGCACGACTTAAACATCGCACTTACCGGAGATGGAAATATCAAATTTCCGAAACACAGTTTTGACACGTTGATTTCTTGGACCGGTTCAAAGAATCCATATGATTTTGTTATATGTGTGTACGTGTACTCCAGAATTCTCATCCATTGCAGCGAAGGTTTTTTCTTTTAAATTTTCAACCAATCTGGTTATCCACCAGGGAAAAACTTGTTTATTTAACTTAACTTAACTTACAGTGAAGACACACATTTCCAGCCATTCGTTATTGGATGAAGGGACCTAAGTTTGACAGATGTCTTTAGACTTTTATCAGGATTACTTGTCGCTTTCTAGGTTCGCGCCAACAATATATGACGAATCCTTTCATTTCAAAACACCGCAAATAAGGATAGATATAAAACCTACATTTGCACTCCATGGACAGACAGACATATGAACTCCTGAAATTTTTCAGATCTAATCTCTTGAGCGTGTTGAAGTTCAGCAAAATGAAATTATTTTCAGCTTCGAACTAAAATATAATACTTAGCACAAATGACATTTTTTTGGAGTTGAGTGAACGGGTTATATTTGTCTTAAGTTCTGCTTGGCTATAACGAAACGAAGATGAATGGGTTCAGAATTGCAAGACGACGGCACTTAGGAAAATACGTACATCCATTCTAGAAATCGATCGTTGGAAATGAAATGTTCATTCATAGCCCAATTTCAGTATTGAAAGAAATTATCCACGGTAAAATGAGTTGGAACACTTTGAGTTAAATGGAATATCGTAGTTGTAAAGTACTCCCTATTAGTTCACTATGGTGACGCTCCAATGGGCGTTTCACCCTTCATAGTTCCCGAGATCGATTAGAACGCAACACAATCTCTACAAAATATACCTAACGACTTCAACCATACGGTACGGCAGACATCTGTTTATCTATTATTTTGGTAGTGATTCCAATAATAAGTGCACTTAACAAATACAGAACTCCGCATAAGCACCAAATTAGCATGGAGTTGATCCTGTAACAGTCGGTTTACACGCAGGTAAGTCTTTGACTTAAAATACGGTTCCCTACTGAGAGAGCATTTGTATAAACATGGAGTTGACGACAAACGACTCTCTTTGAGATTCAAAGTTTGTGCAGTCAAGTTGTTTCCACGAAAGGCAAATACTGAATGCGAGTTTGTAGAATAGCTTAAGGGCTTTGGCGCTCATCTTTCTCTTTCATTTTCTGGTTGTATCCGAATAAGTATAATATGTCTGTAACCACTCTAACATATTGCAGGAGATTTAGGGGAAACCGGGCTAACTATGTATGGACCTCTACAAAATTATAAGGAATTCACAAATGACGTGTACCTACTACGTTTCCAATGCGATAATTGAAGTTTCCTTTCGCTTTGCCTACGTAGCTTAAATACAAGTCGGCTACCCAATATTGAATCGGTGGCCTGTTAGCGTACATTTATCTAAGAAGTCATCTGTACTGTATCATAAAATACTTTCGTAACGCGTTAGTTTTTCTCTGCATTTCCCTTAGCAAATTTGCCAATATTATTATTAATCTGAATTACTGAAACATCAATACATTTATATCTAAACTCTGATTTACCCCTATACCATACATGTACTGCATGTTTCAAAATGTTTAGACGCAATTGAAAGTTCGCGCCCCTGGAATTTTGAGAGTATATGTTGCAGGCAGTGTAACCAAAACGGACAGGGTATGTCACTGGCTAAACTCTAGATTCATTGAGCGTGAAATAATGACTACAATAGTTGGATGAACACACATTATGAATGAATCAGAAGTTTAAGAAAAGTCGTTATTCTTGAACTCACGCTAAGATTATATTATTTCCCCTCGCACACTGCGACATAGACGGCTGTTCAAGTGGCCCCGCGAACTTTCAATTGCGTCTAAAAATTTTGAAACATGCTGTATTTCTCTATAAAATGTTGTTCAATACCCAAAACGAGTCATCTGGATAGCCAATGTGGGGCAGTAACTACAAAATGGGTTTCCGCCGTGTGTATTCTCTACTTAAATGAACAGTTATCCTGATCCTGTTCTCTAAGACTGAACAAAATTGTTAAATCACGCAATAGCGCAGAAAAAGTCAATTACTTTTTGCTGCTGCGTAATTAAAGCCTATGTGTTTAATAAAATATTTTGCTAATAAACTAAAATTGTCAAAGGCATCGAAGTTAGAAAATAAAGTTTTAATATTATGATAGCTTGCGTTAAGAATGTGAACACAGTAATTTCATAACGGATCCGGTTAAGCAAAGTCAGATTTAAAAACAAACTTCAACCTAAGCAGTAGGATGTATACCCCATGCCAGGCGTCTTCCATGCCCACCCATGTTGGGGAGAACCCACCCATGCTGACCTGTGTTGGGAAAGCGTCCTCCATGCTATCATATGTTGTCTAGACGCCTTCCCTTAACATTACGAAGAAATAAGAGTGACCTGGATTTAACATACCCTTCACTTCTTGGAAAAAACCAAAATAGATT
>JAQGCA010003253.1:0-12140 GCA_034698945.1 Protaphorura quadriocellata | reverse complement strand
AACAACGACTAGAATTTTGATAAAGCCAATACCAATCACCTTTACGGTAAAACTCCTCTATTAAAGAGGTATATACGGGGGTGTATTAATTTGTAATTAAGATGTACGATTCGATTACGATCCTTTTTGCATGTTCCCACGACCATTCCCATCCATAAGCCTAAGCGTATGCGTAATGTTAATTTTACCATTATACTTTGTAAAAATAACGATATTTCTTAACCTTTATAACGAAATGAAGTTTCTCTTTCCGACAACATCAATCTTGTAAATATTGCTTTATTGCTGACAGGGTTCGTCGGTAATTACCTTTGTAATTACCGGTAATTTAAAGACCTGTAATTACTAGGTGATTGGATAATCATGCAAAATTAAACTAAAAGTTTATTTTGCTTTATTAGGCCGGATTTCAGGACAAGGGCACAGACCAATCCAAACGTAGCTGGCTCGTCAATTGTACATAGAAGTAGCAGAAGTAGTGATGGAAATTCAAAGAATGTAAATACAAATGACAATCACAGGAACAATCTCAAAGATCAAAGGGATGACGAGACTTCTCCGAGGGTCACCAGAACAAGCAGGTATGTAAAATCCAATTTCAGTAAGATAAACCATTAGGATAGACACATTTACATAATGGAGCAGGAAAAAATCCTCTCCATCTAATAATATCCCATTGTATTCCGATTCTCGGCGCCTATAAAAGGCCTGAAATTCAGTTCATGAGCTCATTCCCATTTGTAGTACTGTCAAGCTATAACTAGCTCTCCAGGATTTCTTTCCTGTCTGAGTAAAACTCAGACAATTTTGGAAAAACAATAAGGTTAAATGTAGCACGTACAGTCCCAACCTACGAGTCAAGCTCTCATAAGCTTTTCAGTTTCTTTTTCTCTCCAGTTTTTATTATTAAATATAAAACTATCCTAAATTTCCTAAACCTAACTAAACTACAAAAAGTGTCTTAACCTGCCTCAGGACTCCAGAATTGTTGCAGAATCTCGTCTCTTCCCAGGGTTGGTAATTGGTAATCCGAATCCGAATCGGAATTTGAATTCGAATTTAATCGGAATTTTACCACAATTATAATCCGAATTCGAATTGTTATAAAATAATTCGAATTAATCCGAATTTGAGAATTAATTCGAATTCGAATTATAATAGGAATCCGAATTTTGGCATAATTGGAATCGGAATCGGAATTCAAATTTTTATGAATTATAATTCCGATTCCGATTAATCGCTATTACGCATGTATGTATACTCATATTTCCCTTGTCTTATGCAATTGAATTGTGCTTTTGTCAGTTCACCGTTCACCCTCGTCTTTTTAAATTTTTTCGGCCACACGCACTGATTCGAAAGAGGGCAACATCTAACAACGTTTAATTTTCATACAGATTTTGAACCGGCAAAACATGGAATGGCCGACGGTCGCCAGAAAATCATGTCACCCAACATTTTATTTAATAAAAAGACACCAACTGATCAAAATGTAAATACTGTGGAAAGACTACACAGGAAAAGTGGTCACAAACTTTGCGGTCACTTTATGAAAGAAATAATATTGAATCAGTCGTAAAAATTAATTCGAAAAAAAATAATCGGAATTGGAATTCAAATTATAATTGGAATTCAAAAAATAATCGGAATTTTAATTCGAATTCCATAATTGGAATTTTTAAATAATCGGAATTTTAATTTTAATAATAATCGGAATTCTCGGTAATCGGAATTCAAATTCCTAATCGGAAAAAAATAATCCGAAAAATAATCCGAATCGTAATTCAAAAAAATAATTCCGATTACCATCCCTGATGCTAATACATGTACATATAAAAACGGTCTACCAATGCAGTCCGGTGGGTCCGGTCCGGTCCCGGTTCCAACGTCAGGACCGCACCGGTGGCATCTTGGACCGGATCGTTTTAAGCGGTCCGGTCCCGGTTCTGCCTCAGGACCGGACCGTCGGAGCCCTAAAGTAGACTCTCAAATTAAACTATCAAAATAAGTAATATACAGTAGTTAAAACTCCGCATGTGTTGATAGGTGTCCATTATTCGGGTATGATTCTCTAAAGAATTAGACGGTGAAAGGGTGTCCAATCGACGTCCATAACACCTGGAATGTCCCATGCGCGCTGATCACTACTGCTTCAAGCGCAAACGTTTATGTTAAAATTATGAAATCTGACCCCTCTAAACGTAGTTCAGTCAGAAATCACAGCAGGTGTTGACTTACGTCCATATGTGGAGACTAGGAGACCATGAAGAAAGGGTGTTTTTCTAAAGAATTATTAGGTAAAAGAGAAGAAAGGTGAAAGTGGCCCAGAGTATGAGAAAAAAGGGACATTCGCACCTAATGGTGGTGGGGCTTATGTTGAGTTGGTTGGTTCTTGGGTCGTTGGACTGACTAGTGGGTGATGATGAGAGAGATAGAATATATTATGGTAAATGGGGAGTGAAAACAAGGAAAGGATGAAGTTGACACAAACCTGAGTTTCGGTAACGTTGAGAAGACGAGCCATCTCAGCTCTCTCACTTGACGACAAATACTTCTTCACCTCAAACTGTCTCTCCAACTCAAATATTTGTCTCCCTGTAAATGTCGTCCTAGCTTTCTTCCTCTTGATGCTCTCTGCTAGAGCGGCTGCCTCCTCAGTGAGCAAAGATGAAGGGGACTCCAAGCACCCAATCACTGTTGTCATCAGACTCGGAGTCGTCGACGATGTCGTCAGACCCCCGCCGGTGGCACCACCGGCACAAGGAATCCCTCCACCACTCGTGTCAGAACTATTTCCAGTCTCAACCAATGAAGCTAATGACTTCCTTGAGGTAATATTCTCTTTCGCCTTTCTCTTCGTCCCACCGCCGCTCTTTACCCCTCCAGCTTTCGTAAATCCTCCAGATCCTTCAATTTACAAACACAAAAGAAAAACTGTCATTAACATCATGATACTGATTGCCAAAATTGCCTAGCTATATTTGAGAGTTTGGTCTCGCTGACACGGTAGAAATAGGTTAACTCCAATGGAGCTTTTCCTTGTACTACTAGGGTGACCTAGGCAAATTAAAGTTAACTCTCATTCTCACACCTTACGGGGAATGCCAATCCATCACTGTTTATTTTAGAGTATGCGCAATACGCTACGCATGAAGTTCAGTACCTTTCTCCCAAATCTTTTTATCATGGGCATTGATATGTAACACTATTTGATGTATTTGTGTTTATTTAAAAAATTTACCTTTGTGAAAACTTAAAATGTATGGCTCCGTGGGCTTTTGCCCGTAGGGAATGTTCCATAATATTGAAATAAATTCGATTCAATTCAAATTCGTAACACTATTCGGATCCTGAGATGAAAATACCAAGTCAGCCTAAAATCCTAAATTAGCCAACTCAATGGAACGGATCAAGCAACAGATGTGAACGTTTGAAGACATTCTTTATCACCAGAAAGCATATATCGTACATCAGTGCAGGTTTTAGTAGAACGTTCGTATGAGGGTTGAGGGTACGTTGAGAATACATCTGAAATTTCTGGAGATGAACCTTTTTTTGTTTGCGTACAGTCTCGTTTTTTAATACAAAGCCATCGAAATGGCAAAATGGCATACGTGTGCTTTTCCTGAATAAAAATTACAAATTCCGGTATGCATTGTATGTACAGTAGCCAATTTGTCCATTGCATGTTGTAAGTGAATAAAGTATTCAGTTCTTCCTAACCCGTGGAATTCTGGCGTGACTGACAAATTAAATATGCTCAAGGCGGGGAAAGTGGAGAAAGTCCAGCTGTGGACTCATTTAAGTTTGACTTTACCTGTATACCTGTCTACTCACATTTATATTTGCAATGATAGACCTATGGACAACTCATTTGATGCACATGATGAAAATTCGCAAAACCCGTAAAAAAAATACGCGGTCAGAACCGCCGCAGTGGTAGGAGTCAGCTGGACTTTCACTGAACCGCAGGCCAATTTGAAAGTTCAGTAGTCATGAAGTGTAAATACTGTTGCTTTCGTCCGGAATAGCCATTCGAATCATCTGATACCCAATTTCGGGATATTTATCTTTCGCCGGTATTGCATTTCAATCAAATGTCCGCACTTAATCTGCCTTCCAGCACAAGCTAAAATGCAGTCAACTTAGCAATTTAGTGTGCTCCTGGAACCAGGTCAAACCTTTATTTCAGCTCAGCAACCTTGAACAATTAATTATATGTTTGATTGAAGTTTCTGGTCTGCTTTGAAGTAGTTATTTCGACAGCTCGGTTGGTTGTTCTTCAAGGAATTAATGAAATTTGATTCCGAACACTTTACATGGGAATGTGTGCGGTAAGAAAATACAAATAAATTGACTCCAATTTGATTAACAAGAAAATAGATTAAAGTGGCACAAGTTTAGCAGTTAAACGGCTTGACTAGAAAATTCCAATTTGTATGTACACAGTCATCTGAAAGTGTCGGAATTCAAGGAGTGGGATTCGATTGAAACTCTACTCAGCCACTTGGAGAGTGAATGTTTAAGAAATCTTTCGCTCATTTCTTCATCTTTACGGGATGAAGAATATGGGAGATGACAAAGGTCATAAAATATTACTTTAACCTCAAATGGTTTTCCGGTATACTACAGTCTAAGCTCAGTAAGTCAACTTATGTTCAGTGTAAGTAAGAGAAGAGAAAATAACATTCTGAATCAACGAATAAAAAATAAAACTTACGAGGAACCCTGTTGACCTGTATAACTCGGGCCAGGCTAGAATGTTCCGGTTTAGTCATTTCGAGTGTAGTCGTCATTAATAAAAAAGTCTCGTCGGCCCATGAAATTATTTTTGCTTTCTCATTATTCACTATATATTTGACATCGTGGTGATGAATTCCAGTAGAATAAACTTACGATGCGTAAAATTTAGCAGTGAACCAGAGTCTTAATGGACAACAAATCGGTCATACTTAGGACACTTGCTGTATTGATCTGCAACCCATCTGGATGGAGTCGATCATGTTTCTATAATATGAAAAGTGGTTTCCTTGTGCCTCTGCCTACTAGTAGAAACCACATTAAATGTCATTTTGGCAGCCGTACACATTTGTTGGTCGGTTATTCTCTTGAGAAAGTTGAGGAAGTATAACTGTTCCATTTTCATTTCTGTTTGTATGTACGACTTTTGTCTAGAAATAGGAATCGCGGTGTAGTTATGATGACTCAAGAGTGGTGCAGATGTTGGTGTTGCGAAGGAAATTCAGAATACACTGAATTTGTAGTACCCACCACTGTGTGACAGACGGATAACAGTGTGATATGCCAATTACAGCCGTCGGAGACGAACTTGTTAACTCAAGCTCACGCGGCAACTTTGGTCAGAAAGCAATTAGTTTCTCTATCCCTATTATTTCCCCTTTACTAAACCAGTACTAGAAATCTAGCACCAGTTCCTCCACAACACAACACCGTTGCGTTGACTTGACTTCACCAGAGTAAGCAGCAGTCAAGGCACTTCGCAGTAATGATGACAGAGAAAACTTCTAATTTGATTCAGTTGAGTTGACGAAGTGGTGGAGAAAGTCAGTTTCACTCAGGTAGTCATGTACATACATTCTGACATTGTAAATACATACACTGATATTATACGTCTCGAGTCAAAACTCCCAAAATTATACTGTTTAGTTTGGAACGACGAAAAATTACAATTAATTACTAACCCTACAATTTGTTTTAAAAGCTACGTACTACGTATTTGTTGAGATGGAGAGCAAAAATTATAAGCAAACTCTATCATGCGAAGTCAAGGATTTAGCTGACTTTCAGTTTACTAAGATTACACACGCTAAACCCTATTATAGGCATTCAAGACAGATGCGTAATAATATACTCAGACTCTTATTCTACTGCAGCATGGAATAGAACAGAGCAACTGGAAGAGGAAAAAATTTTGGGGTACGATAATTAACGATCATGACATGTTTACTTTGGCGTTACATCCAAATCCAACCCAACGAAAATGCGGAAACTACCTGATTCTACCATTCAATATTGCTCTTTATTTTGGATAAAGTACTTTTAGTAGGTTTCGTCTAGTCAAGAAGCAAAAACATTCTGGATGACTTTATTTTAAGCCCTCAAAATAAACATTTAAAATTCAAGCTCTTTTTACCAAAGTCGACATTTTAATTGGGGTCAAAAGTAAAAATGCACCACGGGACTGAGAGGAAATCATCCAACATTAAAAGAATTGAGACGATTTCGGCTGTGTGGCTGAAAAAGGACTGTAGCCAGGATTCGTTTCCAAAACAATTGGAAAGGGTTCGATTTACCGTGTATACATATATAAACTTATCATGGGTCCATTTGTAGTGATTTTGTGGTTTGTATTCATGCATATTTGTTTGTTTGTTTGAGCTTGCGTTCATTGTTCTGTTTGAGAAGGAAATAAAATTGAAAACATAAGCAGAACTTGTTCAAAATAGTGAGGAAGCGACATATTGATTAATTCCCACGATTCACACTTCTCACATAACCTGGCTCGTAGTCTCTGACACCTTTACAATTGTCAAACATTAAACATAATAATTTGTGGCCTTATTGCTACGCATAAGTAACTCTAGTCGAGTTCCATGTATTGGGTGATTCCTATCTGTTTTCTTTAAAATCCCCGCAACCAGGGTATTAATTAATTGTGCTCAGAAATTCCATATAGCTCTATCAATCTATTAAAAATTATTTTCACTAATTAGCATTCACCCCAGGGTATGTCTTCGTACGAAAAATCCTTCTGTCCTTCTATTTGACCTAGACAGGCAAATGGCATATAAAATTAGTCAAGCAAAGTAGCGGGACTGAACACCCAACTAATCCGCAAGGGACCTGAAGCACTGTTTCGTTCAGTAGAGATACTGCTATCTATTTAAATGAGGGGCTGACGTATGTAATATGTGACTTTACAGTCAAACTGATAGTTCCGAAAAGTATATTTTTTTAGTTGGTCGTCATGTTAGAGCAGTGGATTCTGAGATTACTGGTTTAGAGTGTGGGGTTGGAGAAAGTGAGACCTAATATTCTTATATGAGACAACCAGGTCTTTCGCCGTTGTCTGGGTATTTGAGAAGATGTTGTAGAATGATGGGAGGAGATGGACGAGTATTTGAGAGAGGAAGAAGAAGATGAGGAGGCAAGTTGATTTATGTGATGGTGATGGTCTCTCGGACGAACAAAAGGGACAAAAGATCTGAGGCGAAAAGGAGGCGGCAGGGAGAAGATGAGTCGGTCGGGCGCTCTTAAACAGCTCGGGTTATTACCCCAGGGGGATACATCTTAACCCCGTTCGTAAAAGCTAGAAAAATGTCCTTACATTTCGATATGGCAAGGCGTCGACCTCCTGGGTAGGCAATGTGTTGGTGGCTTTGAAGAGTTTTTCCTACTACTACAGGCATATTCGCTTGACCAAATGGAAGTAGCAAAATATACGAATGTTTGACAGTGCCTTACAGCGAATTTAAATAAAAAATTGGGGAAAAGACTATGATTTATTTTATTCTTAACGCTCCCAAGAATCCCCCTCAAATCGAGAAGTTGTAGGACAGTACAGAGTTGACTCTACTTAGTTGGGGCTAGGAACTAGGACTATGTAGTACTAGAATGGAGGGAAAAGATATTGTCTGTCGTCATTTCATGTTCTCGACGACGAGGTACTTTTCCTCACTCACTTCTATCCTCTCTAGATCGATCTAGATCATTACAGGAAACCTTGTACGATGTATACCGTCCTTATGGACGTCGCATCACAAGCATCACCAAGGAAAGAACCAGCAAGGATTGCATTTTGGAAGCTTTCGGCTTGGAAACAAAACCAAGAGACCAAACCGACCAATGCAATGGAAATGGAACGGACGACTTCTATTTCTATCCTAGAATAGAAGAGGGCTAGAATCTCATTCACCCCAACTATATAGATTAACCAGACCAGACTGACATTGGGTCTCGTCCTTTCTTCTCAAATTCCGAATCCTGTGACACTTTTCGGACTTTCCATTCCAAGGGCACTTCTCTTCCTGATTTTAATTCAAACCCTTCTGCCCTATTCCGATGAATACTTGCACTTGCATGGAATCTACTAAGCGAGCTTTCACTTTGTGTATTGGGTTGGATGAATGAATAGAGTTTGTTTCTATCCAAAATCTCTAACTTGCATTGGATTTTACATTGAATTTAGGACTTTATCGTACACGACTACTTTCTAACTATATACTTCCTTCCTCACTTGCTTCCTTTTTCTAGATCCTGGAATTTGGCCAACAGATTCTCTTCTCATTATTTACTCCTTCACGGGTGTCTTTCTCATCCTCATCATCACTCACTCACTCACTGTATCCACTCAACCTCTCCTTCATTATCTTATACCATTTATTATCCACCCACGTACACCCTTCTCAAAAACCAAAGACGGACGACATGAATTCGATCAAGATTTTGATGATCACATGAAAAGTTAACCAAATTAGTAGTACCCAGTCTTCCTATAAGAAATTTCTTGGATCAATTCCGTGGAAGAATGGTTATAGGTCATAATAAGGCGTCTAGGATGCTGGTAAATTTGGTCTTCACCGCTATATGTACTATGTTGAGGGTTCAAACAGTCGGGTACACTCAGTGTCGTGTCTGTTTTAAAGTAGATTTACGCAACTGCAGTTATTTTTTCAGTACAAGGTGTATCTTCCATAAGAATACGTAACGACAATGTTTTGTCGTTACCTGCTAGTCACTTAATGGTTGTATTTATAATAGCTGGCCTGGCCACAATTTCTAGTGTACTCGATTCGCATAACGAGTCAAAGTAAATCAAATGAAAGACCGAAGTTTGAAACAGAGAGAAAATCAATGTAGATTTACAACGATTTTTTGCACGCTTGAATGAAGTCTTAGAGAAAGTCCATGTGCTGTCTTTTCTGAACAGAGACAAGTACGAATATACATTGCGTATATTTAAGAAACCATGAAAGGAACACGTTCGTTAAATCTCCCCCTGTCGTCCACGTCTCGTCCGTCCCATGCCGTTAGTTCAAATTGATTTATGACGGACTCGATTGGGGCTAATTTTACAAACGATTGTGTGTTGGTTCATCTAAGTGATGTGATGGTTGCATGGCCAACTGCACTCCACACATTGGGGAAAAGAAGGTTAAGGAAACGATTAGTGGGTGGATATACTGGCAGTATATTATGTGTTGCACTTCACAGCACAATATATTTTTCTAGTCCCTGATACGAAACTCACGACATAATATTATAATATATGTAGCTTAGTCTGGAGGTTACCAAGTTGTGTAGTGACTAATCAATAATTTGTATCAATTTAAAAAACGAATTGGCATTCGAAAATCTATGTCTACCTAGTTAGTGGTACCTGGACCAAAAATGTTAGAATACAACAACAACGTTGCTTCCTGCTTTATGGATAGAAATAAGGATTTAGCATTTGATGAGCTAAAAGCATAGGCTCTACTGAAACTGTACAACTGTATTGTGCCGCAGAGCAGAGTAAACTGTAGTGAAGCATGGACCATATAATACATATTATGTAATTTGAATCGCAGAGAAGCTGCTCGAATTTTCCACTAAATTAAGGCCAGATGGTGAAACGAAGTAATGAATTAAACTTAGGCAAGGCTTCTATGGGCAGACGCATCTAAGGGCATGAATTCAGCGGAGGGCAAGTCGACTCGAGTTTTAGAACAGCGAGGAACCAAAAAACCTTAGGAAAAGCGCCGTGATTCATCGTCATCCTAATGATGAGGAACACCGTTAGCGTTCGGGATTCGGCTTTCCCAGTTTGTCCTCTATTTATATCGGGTATGTATGTACGAATACGAACATTGAGTACATTTGACTTGACTGGATGAGAAACCATTAGAATCTATGTTGTGTGTATTGGCTGAAGTCAAAACTCGACTGACATTGTGGATTTTGTGTTCAAAGGTCGGGTAAGAAGGCAACAATAGATTAATGAGTACCAATGTTCGCTCCTTTGGACTTCATGCTCCTGTCAAGTATCAGTCGCTCTCGTGATAATAATTACAGGGAAAGACTGAGAAAAGATTAAACGTGGAACATCTTAGCTTCCTTACCTTTGTTTTTGGAGTTGTTCCGAGTCCCATTCTTTTGATTTAGAGATGGGATCTTGGGATGTTTGACTTTTGGGATAATAACATTATTCGGTAGAAGTATCTCAGATTTGACTCGCTCACGAATCTTCTTGTTCAAATGATTATTTCCAACGAAAGCCCCACTGCCACTTTTCTTCCCATTCAGGACCATTGGTCGATTGTTGTTAGTTTCTGGAGGAGCCGATAATGGTGGACTCCTTCGTTTTACTGTCAAGTTCAAGGGCTCATCAAATAATTCAACTTCATAGGGATCTTCGGGCAGGGGTGGTGAGGCGTCAGAGGAACAAGAGTCATCCGAGTACTTGTAGTCAGGGGGTAACGTTAGGGAGAACGGAGGCATTGGCATTGATGGGGGCGGGGGTGAAATAATGGCTGGAATACTGGTTAATGGTCCAGCTGGGGTAATAGGAGCAGAGAAATCTTCAGCGTCACAGTCACGGGTCTCATTGTCAGTATTACGTTGGAGACCCAAAATATCGCAAATACTATGATGGGTCGGTGCTTTTGCAGGTTTGGCGTACACATGGGAATGCCAGCTGGCCCTTAGCAAAGTTGTGACAGGACTAGGGCAGATGATGAGCTTCGGGGAAAATGGACTGTTCAAGTCAGTTGACATATCGCTCAGTTCAGACGGGGAAGATATTCCGTTCGTCATGATGACCGGGCTTGGGGTGTGACTGTTATGGCTCGTGAAGTGGTCCGCCTCCAGCGGACTCACTTGTTCCATCGACAACTCATCCATTGGGAAGCCTACATTACCACCTTAGGGCAAAATTGTAACTTTTTGATGATCCGTGACCCGGCGAAACCTTAATATCGACATACCTTTTCACTTTTCACTAAGAGTTATAATCGTGCGCCAATTTTTAATCCACAGTCAGGAGAAGGATACATTCCCATTGTTGCTTGTTAAAGAGTTTCCATGCCCAGGTTGTAAAGAAACGGCGGAAATAGCCTAATCTTCCAAAGTCTGCAAATAAAAGAGTCAAGTAATTATTGCATAAGAACATGTGATGAAAATGACTTCACAAACTTGCTTCTAATTTTTCTCCACGACGATATAGAGAAACATGATAGTTTAGACGGTGGTATACTTTACTGCACTGCTAGTTGTTTATTGCCCGCCACACTTCATTCTCCGATAAAGTGCTCTTCTAGGAGATAATTGTAGGTTTCATGGATACCCAAATCATATATATTTAATGTTAAGTATGGGTTTATCTCTTGTGCAGCTGGGAAGAGAGCATATGCTTGCATGAGTTCAGATGGCTCGTTCCTCCTAAAGTGTTGCTTGATTACCAATGATTCCCCCTATCTTTCGTCCACATCTTGAAATTCATTGTTCCTCGGAGAATTATGTTTCAAGTTTAAAGATTTGATTGTGTTTTATGGTTTGAAACCACCAGGCTGGCTAGCTGTATCTCCCTTGCATGATAGAAGTCTATATAAAACCAGATCGTAAGGAAGGCGTGACGCTCACTATATCTCTTATCATAAAACTTGACCTAGTTTGTCCATGGGTCTATGGAACGTGGATTCGCCAACGACGCCGCCGATTAGTGAACACGATTACTGGGCTCACCCAGCTTAACGTGTGAACTCTAGCACTACCATACTATACCTCTCAAAATCTAAGAGTCAGTGAACGTCATGGAAAAGCCCTTTGGTTATAATTCTGACTCGAAACCAGTTTTATGAGCCCCTGGAGGTCCGATACATATACCCTCCAACCCGCCCTTTATAGAATGATGATGACGATGATTTTATTTGAATTTAAATAATAATCCTTGGAATTTACAGTATAGATACCTAGTCGAGCATTATTTTGAAGGCCCACTTAGTGATGATGATAACACATCTGCTGGTACAATTAGATTTATTTGTAATGTAATGGCACGCACCAGATCGGACTATTAGGCTACACTGAAGTGAGTGTGAGGGAATCCGAAAAGAATTTTTCCAGTACACCCGTATAATACG
>JAQGCA010003252.1:0-12140 GCA_034698945.1 Protaphorura quadriocellata | reverse complement strand
CATTCAACCAGAAACTGATAGACAAACAGTCAGGGTACATGTCTGTGTGCCGAGGTTAAATAATCAATCCAGCCGACTAGGGTGAAGTGACGACCATCGGGGTTTGCAAAATCTACTCGTATAGTATATGCTATTATAACGTTGAAAGAATCACCTTTGGATATTTCTTTGAACATGCTGACGGGGTTTTCGTATAGTTATATCTCTAAATTTTTATTTGGGCTCAAAGTTTGACAAATTCGCCCGGATGCTGACAATGGTAGAGAAAATATGGCATGGGCTTCTGTTCTGCACCTTCTGTTCGATTTCGCTGCATTTTGGATGTGTTCTTGACCTGAACAACTTTTGTGAAGGTCTTAACCCAAGTCTGACCATTTGGCGGCTAGAAATACACGGGGGCATATGTTTGTGCGTCGACGAATCCGCCCTGGGTGTATCTCATAATATAATAATAATCTTATAAATTCTTAACGCAAATAATAGACAAAAACTAACGAGAAGAAAACAGCTAAATAAATTGTGGAATCAAAATTCAATTTTTGTTTGGGTATTATGTATAATTACCATTTTAACCCCATGTCCACTTTAATATTTACGGAACTTTAAATCCCATGTACATGGAATGCACTGAATGGGCTTCTCAGTTCCCATCGTCTAAATTGTATTTTGTTCAATCAATGGATTACCAATAATATAGGTTGACACTATATTAAGTAACCTTCGCAGTTACTTACTTAAAAAGAAAACTACATGTGAAAACCACATCCATTTATGTTTTGACCATTTTTAGGGATTCAGCAAGATCAAGTTAGAAAGTTTAGTTTGTGTTATAACACCTACTAATTCAAATTCAAAAATTGTCGTGACAGCCATAGTCTATTTTAATATGCGATTCAAAACAAATAATATGTGATATTTGACAGACTTGTCCAGTTACAACCCGAAAACATCAAAATCCATAGTGCTGATTATTACACAACTCCCGTGTCTCCAAAACCATCATCCCATTGAACGAGTTGACTTTTGACTAGACAAGGTCAATCTCCACGTGACATATTCACGGGATAAGGAGGCAGGGGTGTACTAATTAAACTCGCAGCTGAAATCATTTATTTTATCTTTTATTCAAGATCCCTAGTTACGAAATATCAAGTCTCAGTGTTCATCTGGTGACTGGCGATTGACGTTTATACAAAACATAAGCAAATCGTACGGTCAGACTAACTTTTACATAAACTTTTGCGAGACTTTTCCCCGAGGCAAACTTAACGGAAGTTTCTGTTGTGTAGAAAGCTGCAAAAACCGGCAGGGCAAAATGAGACTCGTTCAATTCTCTCTAAGAAATGACGCCAATAAAGTCCAACATGTTGGAATTCGTGTCGGACAAGAAATCATTGATATCAAGTCCATTCAAAACAATTTGCCAAATTCGGTGATTGAACTCTTGACTAATCATGGACCTTTTCTGCAATGTCTGGAAACGTATGTTTATTCTTTTGTGACGCAACTCTGAACCTCCAAATAATGGTCTAGCTGGAAGTTAAAACATTTTTGGTATTCTACGACCCTGTCTTTTCTACGCTTGTTAAAATGAGTTGGCCATTCCCAGTTGAGTATCTTTGAAAATGAATCATTAACATTTTGTAATTATATACAGGCAAAAACTGGACAATTTCAAAGTAAGGATTCCAATGGCTGATGTGACTTTGGCGGCTCCAATTAATAAGATGGACAAATTAGTCTGCGTTGGAATGAACTACAAAGATCATTGCGAAGAACAGAATGTTCCGGTCCCCGTTGAACCCATATTTTTCAGCAAATTCCCAAGTAATTTGACTGGACCTTATGATACGATCAAATATCCAAGCTTGACCACGGTATGTTTACCTGAATTGGAATTTGAAATATTCGCAGTCAATATACAATATCCATACCTTACGATAAGCCAGGCTACGTGGCTACGATACATACTACAAACATTTGACTCAAAATATGCACTATTTGCATTTTTTTTAGCAACTTGACTATGAAGTCGAATTGGCTGTTGTAATTGGGAAGAAAGGGAAGGACATTCCAGTTGGATCTGCTATGGATTTTGTTTACGGTTACACTGTGGCTCACGATGTCAGTGCTAGAGGTAGAATAATTTGTAACCTTTATTTTGGAATGATTTTTTTCAAACTGTCGGAAGAAACATACCTACTATTATGCAAAAATTTGACTTAAAAATTATTCCAACCAGATTGGCAATTTAATAAAAACGGCGGACAATGGCTTCTTGGAAAAGCAATGGACGATTTCTGCCCACTTGGCCCGGAGATTGTAACAAAAGAGGAGCTTCATGATCCTTATAATTTGAAAATCATGTAAGACAAAGATAGTTGGAACGTGGAGGCTACAGTAGTTATTCTTATAAAATATACGACATTATCTTTCACGGTTGCAAATTTTATTCGATTACAGCTGCAGAGTGAATGGAGTGACGAAACAGGACAGCAACACTTCACAATTGGTCCACAAAGTTGATGCTATTGTTGCGTTCTTCTCAAGGTTTTATTTCTAATAATTTAATCGTTACTTATTTGCCTACCTGGGTTTAGCAGATTAAGCTGGCTTATTAGTACTTCCATTGACATGAATTCACACTTGGGACAATTTCTAGATGAATATCGTAGCCTTTCGGACAAACAGTAGAACAGAATGAGCTGTAAATGTAATTTTTTAAGAGATCGGTTTCGGTGGCGCTGCTCCCAATCCCAATGTATTCCTCCCAGCGTTCTTGATTATTGCTTCAATACATTTAAATTTGTAGGATTTGCACATTGCTCCCAGGAGACGTCATTATAACTGGAACACCTCCAGGTGTTGGAGTTTTCCAAAAACCGCCTTTCTTTCTCAAGGTTAGTTTATAATCTTAAATCCTTATAAACTGGGTGGAAAAATTCACGGAAACCATACATATATCTATTTGTTGCAGAGAGGAGATGTTGTGGAGTGCGAGATTGAGAAGATTGGAACTATACGAAATGAAATTGTCTAATAATTAATGTTCAAGTGAAAAATGTTCCGAAATAAATCTGGAATCTTCCAAATCCAATATATATTACCAGTCCGAATGTGCTATTTTTATTGGTGAATTTTATTCTTACCATGTATATCATGACAAAATAGTTAGTATTAGTGTTGAATCCCTGCTTATAAAAAATAGTCTGCAAATTCTCGCAACGATTAGAAGAGATACTTGCTTGAATAAGTCAAGACAGTTTGAAATAGAAATTAAGTTAATGTCTGATCATTTGCAACAGTAATTAGTATAACTAAAATAAGGTTTAAAGACATCCGCATCTTGTATTGGAAGTTTGAGTTAGAATCATTATCAAAATATAATAGTAGGAATAAATACATTGCATCAGAATCGCGGAAAACGGGATGCAACAATGGATGACAGTAGAATCGTAGTTTACTCGGCTACAGCAGCAACTTCAATGGACGCTTCGGCCACTGGCTTGTCTGCATCCTCATCATCCTGGAATAAATGCAAACGACATGAGGATTATTTCCGTGCTGCAATAATTAATTCATACACCTGCCAGTTCATATTTAAAAGAATTACCGATTTAAATTTCTTGACCTCTCCATTAACATTTTCATCATTCTTACGTTTCTTCTCATTCGCGGTCGGGCTAATGCCGTTCAAGCCATTCGGTTGTGGAGCTGCTTGTCCCTGTCAATATTCAAATTACAGAAGAATTTAGAATGATTCCGCCATGGAAATTGGAATTATAGAGAACCGGAAAAAATTACCTCATCTATATCGAATTCATCAGCTATATCAACGTCAGCTTCTTCAGCCTCATCATCATCAAGCTCGTCTGATGGGGCGGCTGCAAACAGAAATCAACATATCATTAGCCAGGGGAATGTATTCCAGAAAAAGGAATTTAGTGTGTGACTGATAATTAATTTCGCGATCTTACAGACAACATGATGACATAAAATATGCACTGGTCCAGTTCCCTTCACCAGCTTTAATTCCACGACAGAGTCTGGAATGACTACATTCAACTGAATCTGAGAATATTCCCCAGATTTCAGATAAGCCAAGGGGGTTTCAACGTCATCTCCATTGAAGATCTTCGTTTTGACTTCCACGAGATTCAGCTCTCCCTCGACCGCTTCTGACCCCAAAATGGCCTGGAAATGGATATTCGCAATATTAAGAAAGTAAACCAGGTGCGAAATTTTGTCCTCATATAGTACCTCTCAGCTCTCGGTTCATTATTTGCAGATTTCATACATTGCAAATTAACCAACAAAAGTGGATAAGAAAAACTAAAATTAACATTTGGAATAAGTATCTGACCAAGTTTTATCAAAAAACTTCATTCATATTTCACTTCCCCCAATCTGCACTAAATCTGGACAACTTTCGAGGAATCGTTTTGTGTCAACGAGCCACGTGTTAGCCACGTACAATTTATCTTTTCTTAACACCTTTCGTTCGTACATATCTTGAAGCGATTTATACACTAAAGTATTTTGACAAATAAAATTTTTACTCACCCGTTTCAAAGACAAGGCATGTCTTGGACGAAGGAATTTTTCGCCATTATGACGAATCAAATCTTCGGCCTTATCGGGATCCCACACATGAACTGGTTTTTCCTTTGTGAGTTTAGCAACTAAGAAAAATTCAAGAACAGTAGTCTCTTCCATGTTTTTTAAAAGTCTATCGGTAAAGTAAGAACTCCTAAAAATATTAAACGAAGACTCGGGTTTGGGGTCAAAGTGAGAATTGGACGAAGAGAGATAAAAGCGTCAGACGTCTAACTTCCCTGGCTGACGAAACGATTCTGTCAACTGTCTGGAGAAGTTGGTTTTGACCAAGAATGATACGAAATAAAGAAAAAGGGACGCTGCCTTCGATTGGGGAACTTGAGTTGCGTCGACCGTGGCAGAAGTTTATGCTGCTCTCCTGATAACCCAGGAAATGAATACAAAAAATTATCGCATTAGGGATTAAATAAGTCGCCCAGTGACCTCTGCTTATGCAGTGCCTATGCACACGCGGATTAGGATTTACCTTTCGTCTTGTCGGATGTCGTATTCTTAAGCAAAAAAATGACAATAACGTATTAAGCATTTGCATTGCTTTTGAGCTATCCTGCCTTGTGATGCTTCCTGATACAAGTTTACAGGGTAGATCTGCACTGTCTTATGAAAGTAAAACTTATGTATAAAGTCCGAGAAGCATGAATTCGAGTCTCACACTGAGATTGGGAATACGAGTTAATGAGGTCAACAATTAGAACGATATTATTTATGAAAAACCGAACTCGAACTTTTTCGTTTGTCGGTAAAGTCATCATCCTAAAGTAAGCCGTATCCGAACTGATATGACGTCAAAACCGACGCAACACACAAGTGCATGTATAAGAGTCCGAGAACATGCACGATACTGACCTAAGGACACATTTTAGGGCTTGGCCTTTGCCTCGTTCTCGTTTTGGTCTCTTAAGGCCATGAGCACGTTTATTATGGGACACCTCATTCATTCTGTTAAAATCAATCAATGGTCTGCAATCGCTGGAGGGGGTCGATGTTTCTTACCCGAAGGAAATTGTTCATTGTTAACTAATAATTATATTTCTCTCATAATTTTGGACGTCACAGACCATTCTTGACCTCTAATGTCAATAAGCTGATATCCGGCTTATTGAAAATATTTTAACTCAAACTCAGGTAAAAAAAATACTTGCTGGAGAGCCCATCGTAGGGCAATGCAGCTGTCAATATATTGTCACCGTTCTCTGCTGTGTATCCGGTCAAAAGTTTAATAATCCTCCACGTCCGGGTTTTACAATAAACGTTCGTTGAATTTGAATGATTTTTAAATAAGCATGTCACCGCACAAACTCACCGACAAAAAATGCCAATTCCTCTGCAGCAATCACACTACTCATTTTATAATCACTCAGACTCATTTTTAACTGATCAAGAGTAATGAATTGGTACACGTGCAACTAACTCATTGTCATTATTATTTATGCACATCTTTTAGTATTTTACCGGTTTGAGGATTCACGTTCACATCAAGTACATGATCACTGGCTGATTAAATGTAGACGATATAAATTTTTAGCCGGCACTTCCTACAATCAGAATTTTTAGTTGTTCTCTAATTTTGAACGAAAAGCTTTAATCTTATGGAGAATTTCTCAGGCTTTGCACTTATATTACCACAATGTAAATGCGCTCCAATGAATTTACATTTCGTTTAACTTGTCTCAGCATCGAAAATTAGTTAATTTAGTGTATATAGGAACAAGTTGGAATTACAAGAGCTACAATAATAAAAAAAATTATTTTCAATAATGTAGAACGTAACAAAGAATAGGAATTCTGAACTTATGCGTTGAACTTGCGATAATCTGTGAGCCGGTCTCAAGATGTTGTAAACGGACTGTATTTGCAATTGGGAATGTGCATGTCTATAAAGAAGGTTTTAGGTGGTGTAACAACATCAATTCTCATTCGTTAGGTCAAAAATGAAGAATAAATTTAATACAAGAGAGGTGCACAATTTACCGGAGCACCGTGGACCGGTTTTTGACTTTACAACAAGCAGAAACTGTTACAAATTCTTTAGGCTCATTCCTCAACTTAACTATTCTTCAACTGTCTTATGAACGAATGCAATGGACACGAGACTGTAATATCCTTATAGTTTGAAATACGTGATTCCACTTCGTGACCCATGCAGTGTAATTTTTATTTACAGAAATTTACAAAAATGTAAGTTCTGTAGACAATTTTGGCAAGATGTAAGCTTACTTAATAAGAAACGCATAAAGATACATACTCATTAGTGATAGAAATTAAATGATATATTTCAAAAATTGTGATTCCATGTTAAGACACATTGAATATGAACAGTTCTTTATTCGCATAACAATTAACTGCGAACGATGCACCCTCGTTGTCTAGAAATCTTGCCCCAACCGGTGCAAGATTTGCCAATTTGACAGATGCTTTATGTCTCACCTGTAAATAGAAAAAGAACAGTTTCAACAATTATTATTACATAAATTACCATCATAACAAGTTCTGCTTATTCACAGGTCAAAATAAAGAGATAGAACAAAGATGTTAGATGTACATACTCATGGGTAATGATATGATATGCGGCAATAATTAGTTAAAATACCTTCAAGTTATTTTCTTGAAGTTGCCAAATTCGGACCCAGTTATCCTCAGCAATCGTGAGCAGTGTCGCACTATTAGTTGCCAAATCCATCGACGAGATCCATCTTGAGTGTGCCCGAATTAATGTGGCCAAGCATTTCTGTCTCAGATCGTAGATTCTTATTATTCCCGTCTCATACGATCCGATGACAAAGTGAGACCAAATAATGCAATTTGTTACGCATTCCGCCGAACTATACCAATATAAAAAGAGTGCAATCATTAAATTAATGAAATAAACTAAAATTATTATCTCCTCGAAACAAAATGAAAATTACTCAGTTTGAAAATGAACCACCTTTGCCAGGTTTGGAACATTCCAAATTGAAATGTTGCCTTGTGAATTACCAGAGGCCAGAATTACGCCATTTGTGCAGACATCATAAATTTGACCAGACTGAGCGCCTACCTTTGTCGATTCAAGTGAAACGGTAGATTTTGTAGCTTCATATTTAAAATGAGTCAGGTCTCCTTCATCACTTCCTGGAATAAATCCCATCAAGTTGAACTTGTAAAACCAATAGGGTCAAACCAAAAAATGAGCATCATGTATAGTCGAACGATTTTAAGACAATGCACCCGAATCGCGTAAACCGATGTGATACAATTGTTATTTACAGTATTTAACGTTAATTTCGTGAAGGCAAAATGTTAAATACAACTTACCTGTAAAAATATCATCATCAGCCGCATCAACAGCTCTTACTGGTCCGGTGAGTGAATTCTGACTTGAAAATTTGTCGAATTGTCCAAGCAATTTCGTTGCGCTGCTATCGTAAAAATGCAACTGGTGTTTTGTTGAGATAACTAATATTGTACGCCCAGACGTTCTTAGCCATTTTGCCTTTGAATGTATACATATAATCAAAATCATTCCTTAGCCCACATTGTACAAAATATCGCATTCGGACTCGGTCGCAAAGCTGGTTGTTTTTTAAAATTTTTGTTAGTTTTATTCAATATAAGTATTTAGAAATTCAGTTATCTTTTAATTTTTCTATCCGATTAACTTATTAACTTCTCCACAATTTTAACATCATATCAGATA
The DNA here is from genome assembly GCA_034698945.1 of Protaphorura quadriocellata. Taxonomy (NCBI): domain Eukaryota; kingdom Metazoa; phylum Arthropoda; class Collembola; order Poduromorpha; family Onychiuridae; genus Protaphorura; species Protaphorura quadriocellata. The sequence continues at coordinate 3,847 of JAQGCA010003252.1, read as the reverse complement.
CAAGTCAGATATAATCTTAAAGAAGTGCTAAGATACTTACAAGAAGAATAGGACAAACTTCTTTTCGAACGTCCAGTTGGGACCCAGTTTCGATTGTCTGCTTGTACTCAGCAGTAGCAGTCCTGAGACCTCCGTCTGTTACTCCTAAGACACGATAGACCATGAAACTACTCTTGTGAATTATTCCAACTCGACCAAATATCGTTGGTCGACCCGGACCATCACCTTCCAGGAATACACTCATACCACGGTTTCCACTGGAAGAGGATTCCATGAGTAGAATGGATTGAGTTCCTTCTATTCTGGAATCTCCAACTCCAGCCATTCCAGTGAACAGATATTTCGATTAAATCAAACAAGTCTCCAGAGCATTTGAATGTAGTATTGTATTTGTACTTGTATTGTCAGAGAGAATCAAACTTTTTGGCCAGGCAAATAATAGGAAAACCCGAAAGTTCCTTTTTCGGATATATCGCTAACGCATTCAATATTCAATGTCCATCACTGTAGTTCTAGCTGGTCGTCAAGATCAACAAATACCGTCACCACATGTCGTAGTGAGATTCTGTTCGTGGATGACATTACCAAATTAATAAAAAAAAATGGGAGATTCAACCTAAGTCATTTTCGACATTTTCCGGTATCAATGTTCAAACGAGGGGCGAATTGCCAGAATGATTATGCTGTTGAGAGTACGGTTTTCGTGTAACTGGATGATATTATCCAATGGATGATTCTTTTGTCGAGTTTTCACGGGATACAGTGGACTCTCTATATAACGACCTTCCCTATATCGAATACCTCCATACAGCGATCAAAATGCCAGGGCCAAACGAACGAATTGTCTATGCTTAAGCATTACATGAGGCTTTCTCTCTATTGAACTTTCTCTATATCGTACGCATTTTGGTGCATTTTACGAGTTCGTTATATAGAGAGTTCACTGAGTAAACATTTTCAATATCCCCAGGTGTCGATTTAAAAGGCATAGCCCATTTCGAATACTCAATCTTAGAAAATCGGAATTGATCAATCCAGTCCAACTTGAAGTGGAAAAAGTTACATTTATAATTTTTAAATTGTCACAATTTTCCACGCCTTAAAATTTTAGAGATGGCATTTCATCTTGATGGCCAACTAGCAATCAGAAAATTTTCTGACAAAATTAAGCGAATACATCAAACTCATTTGCAACTGGTTCTTGTAGTAAAATTTAAATGCCATAGTACGAGCAAAACTGATGACTTGATTTAATATTTGCTCTGGTAGAGAAAACACCTATTTGCTTATTATTTAGAGCGTTAAACCTGCGGAGCCACTTCACTACGACATAATGGCGAATCAATAAGACAGACTATCCTGCTACTGTGAAAAAGAAAGTATGGGTTTTATGGTTCGACTCAGCTAGTACTAGTTCCGTAGTTCCACAAGAGCTAAGTAATTTTTCTTCCGCTCCTAGAAGTTGGGCTCACAATAATACCACGAGAGCAATTTCGATTTAATAACATAATATTCAGAAAGGAGGAAATAATAAGCACAAAGTGTTCCAATAGCGATATGCAACGCATCACTGACTGGTTTTTTATTTGATGATGGAGAATCGAGTCGACATGATACAAATCCCAATTTTTCCAAATAGCTTTATCGGGCTGTACATGTTCAACTGTTATTGTCTCGTGAGCTGCACATGCCAAAATTATATGCATACCCAATTTTTAATATTTCTATTGGAACTCACTGGTCCGTCTTAAAATACACGGATTTAGTAATGTTAATGCCAATGACAAACTCAGCATGTGTTTGTAACGTCGTCGAGCACAATCTTAGAATCAACGTGTTCTAACAATTTAACACTCAAATAATTGCTTTTTCAAACATATTCAACTGACTCAAGGAATAACTTTTCAACATTGTACACTTTTTCGAAAGATATTTTATTGCTTGTGTGTAATGTAGTATTTGAATATCCTGGTTCGATATGAATACATTTACAACGTAGTTTTTATAGTAAACTGACTATAATCATTATTTCTGGCAATATCACTATTATTGACTTAATTATTTGGAATTGACAAAAGGCGGATAAGTTGTGGTGCGGGGTGTTGTTCTAGGAGGCGGTGTAAAAGATGACGGTGGCCGTTTTGGCAGTCGGGGATTATCAATTTTCCCATTGCAGTCTACAATATCGATGGTGTCACATTGGCCAGTACCGGCATTGAAAAAAGTATCGGGCGGACAAGTTCTTGGGACGTAATGTTTTCCATCACATTGCAAGTACCTTGAACAATACTGGGCATCTGGGGCTCTGACATTATGGGGCCAATCACATTGACCAAGCAAAACATTGTACGCCGTTCCGGGGCCGCAAGATTTTCTAAACAATTTCGTTCCTTCGCATTCCAAGAACTCATTACAAACTCCTTCAATCGGGGCAATGTAATTGAATTCGCAAACATATTTGGATACATCTCTGGACTTTCTCAAATAGTTTACGTCTATGTCATGGTCGAGGTGCACAGGTTTATCACAAGGATAATTTTGAGGATAATCACACTGGCTCGTTTCCGCATTAAAAACTAGGTTTGGTGGGCAATTCTTCACATGGAGATCTCCGTGGTCACACTCAATAAATTTGTTACAGTAGAGAAAATGTGATGTGATGTAAATGTAGTTTGGCTGACAGTCGTATGTCCCGAGGTCAGTGATTCTACTCTCACAATCTACGTTATCCTCGAGGTCACACACTCTGGACATTGGGTTGAACTTTGCTCCGACTCCACAGTCTTGTTCCACGAATTTACCATTCCTGAATTCACAAATGATTGACGCATAAAAATTATGAACGTGCAATAATTTTTTAAGAATAAGTTATTTTTATTTACGTGCAAATCAAGAATTTAGTACAAGAGGCGGGGTGAGGTCTAACGTAGTCGACAGGACAATCCCCGTTGCTCTTGATACTTCTTGTCAAGATTGAATGATCTCCAACCGTGGATGCAGGATGGGAAATGTCGGAATCAAATGATACGAAAGATCGTTTTTCTCTCTTCAATTTAGATTTGGCTGATTTCGATATGTTGAATAAACTGCTTGCATGCCGCACTGTTAAATGCATGGTTAGAAATAGAAGCATTTGGTCTTATGCAATTTTTAGCTTGAGTGGTTTGTGTTTAGAAGTCACCCGTTTAAGCTTAATATGTTCCAGTTTTCTCAAAGATTTGTGAATTGTAAATATTACCTGGGTGTGAACACTCGTAGGATTGCTTATCAACACAAGTCCCAAATCTGGAATTGTAATGATACGATGGTGGACATTGATTTACAGTCAGGAATACACCGTGACACACGATGTAAAGGTCACACGAAGATGGAGCTTCATATCTGCAAAAAATTCAATATCATCAAATCGATATAATATCAATTTACGTATGTTCAATCGAGAGACATTCAATCATCCCATTGACCTTACAAAACATACATAAGACACATTACATTCCATGAACATTCACAACATTCGACCTACACTTGACAGTATGTTTAGTTCAGTTTAGGACAGTTTGAGTTCACTTCAATTCACTATTAAGAATCTGTCTTGAAGTTAGTTCTTAGGATTTGTATCAAATAGTTCAAATTAAGAAGAATTGAATTACAAAATTAAAATCGATGGATAGAGTTAAATAAAGCTAATTTATAACACTGATTTGAGATTAACACGTTCTTAATTGTTTTAAATAATGGAAATAGATACTCTAAGGTAGACTGAATTTTTGTTGGACTTGACGTTACGAACAGAGTCGGTTACAGAATGTCAGAAAAGAACTCGGATGACCCACTGTGGGGATAGCCA
>JAQGCA010003251.1:0-12143 GCA_034698945.1 Protaphorura quadriocellata | reverse complement strand
TACTTTCGAAATTTTTGGGGTAATTGTAATTGTAATTTAGTTACTTTCACGACTTTGAAAAGTAATTGTAATTTGTAATTAATTACATTTTCAAAGTAATTGACCCAAGTCTGGCTGGTGCTCAAATAGTGTTGTAGTATTTCTCCAGCTTTCTCCATACAGCCAATAGAGAAAGTGGTGAAAGTCTTGGAGGTCTGAATCTGCATGAAAAAAAGTTCCGCGGCGTCTTGTACCATGTACTCTTTTCAATAATCTCGTATCTTAATTTTCCGAACAAACGATGAATAGACATGTAAATTTTAGCTTCAGTCTTATCCGATCACGGCGGTATTTGGTTTTAGCCACAATGCAACCAATAACTTCTATAGCTATAACTCCTAAGAAAATATGCAGTTTCACTGCGACTGTAATCCCAACCTCCGTATTTATTGTGTATAAGATTAAATGCATTCTACTCACAGATCCCACCAAGCCGACCAACCGATGTCAATGAACACACCGTAGAGATCGTATATTTGCAAAGACCAGGCCAGCCTAAACAACCATTTAGTGAGACGGAGGTCATCCCAACTACAACCACCATTACAACAATTCGGTAAGTTTATTGCCTTTTTTGATTCAAGCGTTTCAGATTGTACTGTCTTCAATGTACGGACCATTTTGTTAGCAATAACGGAGTAACAAGGATTACTATTTTAGAACGGAAATTTAATATCTGACATTATTTTATTAAATTATTATCTCTACAATAGGTCAAAAATATTAAGTTCTGAATTAATAAGAGCAGAAAAGTAAGCACTGTACTACAACTATACTGGGTAGAGGATTTATTCGTAGATCCCTATAGACTAGATCATCTGCCCTCTCTCTGCTAGCTCGGTCTTCCGTGACCGTAGGCCTAAACTTTGTTCAGTTTCAGGAATCTGCGACTAGCAGGGAAATCCAGACAGTTCCTGGATGAAAAAAGGGCGACATATTTAGTTAACTTTAACCCCAAACAAACAAAAATGCGACCGCTTCCAACGTTTATTTGCTTTGTTTCTCCGAATAAATATGCGTTAGACTTTGGCTAAATGTAATCCTCAGTGCCGAGACAAAACTACTTAATGATTGCCTTATAATCCGGAAACATTTCTGGCATATATTATAGATGCAATCCGAACATTCAATTACATCTCGGCACACATCATGAGAATACCATTAATATCGTAATGTGCAAATGCGAACTATATTTAAGTCGCATTTGTGGAAATTTAATGAGATAACACATCGAACTGAGATAAATATTTCACAGAATTAGACCGCCAATACTGTAAATATATTAAGTATTAAGTTGAGTGCTTTAACTGTACTCTCTCAACAGCTATTTGGACAAACCTGACGGAAGCAAAGAAAAGATCTCCGAAGAAGTTGTCCAACGCGAAAAGCGACCTCCACCTCCACCACCTCCACCACCACCTCCACCTACTACTGAGAAATACGTCACTGTCAGTGTAACATACTTGATTTTGCCCGACAACTCTAAACAAGAAATCCTACCAAGCCAAGTCCCCAGTGGATCACACACCCTAACTATTGTGTACGCAATTCTTCCGGATGGTACAAAGAAGGCAATCTCAGAGACAGAGGTCATTCCAAGTAGCACAACTACCAAGGTTGTAACTTCAACAGTAACCCCTAATGGTGACAAGCATACAGTAGCAACTCAGGATGTCCCTAGTAACAACGTCAAGGTCATTCGTTACATCGTACTGCCCTCGGGTGAAAAACAACTGGTTCAACCAGGTCAGAACGTTCCGAAAGAAGTCAAAACTGTAATTGTAACATACGTATCAGAACCTGGACAGCCGGACAAACCAGTCTCCGAAACTGATACGAGCAATGAACCCGGCACCACGATTACCAAAGTTTACATAATTCGTAATGGTCAACGGGAACCACTTCCTGTGGGTGAAGATGTCACTCCTAGCGCTACCAGCCGTACTATTACACAACGGTTTGTCATATCCCCGTCAGGGTCTCGTCGTGAGCTCGGACCTAATGAACCCATTCCTGAAAAAACCTCATACGTCATCATAGTTTATTTGGTGAAACCCAACGGATCTAAACAGGAAGTTTCCGAAGAAGAGGTTACCTATACTCCTACAACAAAGAGGACAGTCAAATATGTCATCAGGTCAGTTACGTATAAAGTCGCAAGTCTCGCAAGTCCGGATTATCACACTAAACTATTCTAATAGACTACGACTTTGGACTTTGGACTCGGAAATCACGTGGGTGGTCGCGGCTTCGATTCCTACTGACATCGCTTTTTTCGCCAACTTTTTCTTGCATTAATTAAAAGCACTAATTTATGTGAGCCAGGAAATAAACTAAAGATAAATTCAGAAATTCCCCCTTAAAGTGTGACTCAGCGTGGCAAATCTATTCAAAAATCGCGCCCGAATTTAATTGGTTTCAAGGATAAAAAGTCATCGTCTATTAGTCCTCCGATCAACCACTATCAACTATATTTCTTGTTGCCCCACTGGTCACTTGGTGTAAAAAAAATTAATTGTGCTTTATTTATTTTTTCGTATTCGATAGACCCGACGGTAGTAAACAAAAAGTATCTGAGGATGTCATTGAGACAATTATCGAGGAAGCCGAAACTGAAGTCTTCGTCCTCCTTCCGGATGGCTCCAGAAGTCCAGTCGCACCTGGTGAACCTGTATCTAATACTGTTTCCACTGTTACCGTTACATTTGTCCGACAACCAAATGGTTCGAAACGAAATCTTTCTGAAAGGGAAGTTATCCGGACAACAACACAAACAATAGTTCGTGTATACACAGTCCAACCAAATGGTCAGCGAGTCAAGACTTCCGAACAAACCATCCCCAATCAAAATATCAATATCTCCAAAGTCTACATTACATTACCTGACGGGTAAAATTATGACTTACAAAAATGCACTTAATTTTGCAATAACTTTTTAAGATTGAATAGACAATGTAATTTAATATATGTATAGGTCACAACGTGAGGCTACGCCACAGGAAATTGCTCTTTACAAACAGAAGCAGACTCAAACGAAAACGTATTTTGTCATTGTACCTGACGGTCAAAGACGAGAAGTATCTGCAGCGGAATTTGAAAGACTCAAGTCCCAACCACCAGCACCGCCCGTTACCGAGGAAGTCTATTACGTCACGGACGAGAATGGTTAGTTGATTAAATGTTCGACCGAATATACTAGTATTCAGCTGTCATAGACAATGCGTGTGAATTGTCTCGAAAGATTAGGTCATTGGAGTCTTATCTGTAATATTTGAAAATGAGTCTTGGGGCACAAAGTAATATGTTATTTTAGTGAATTCAAATTACTACATTATTCTTAAAATTAGCCTATCAGGGTCAAGATTTTCAGCTTACATTCCATCTGTTACTTTCAGGGAAATCGGAATCGTAATTCGAATTCGAAAAAAATCGGTATTTTGAGCAGAATTTGAATGGGCGTTCGAATTAGAATCGGAATTTACATTCGAATTCGAAATCAGAAAAAATAGCAATTCAAATTAAAAAATCTGAACCGGAATTCAAAATAAGTTTTCGAATTTCCATCCCTGGTTACTTTCAATAACAGGGAAATTTAACTCATTATAATTAAAGCTGCTTAGAAGTAGGGAATTCAGTCTCGACAACTGGTCTCGCGAGAGTCTCGAAAACCGATACTCTCGGTCTCGCGATACCATATAAATACGTCCTACGATACATACATAGACCACATACACCATACACCATACACCATACAGTAGAACTATATGGTGTATGCAATAGCATTTGTTAAGTTTACATGAATGAAGAGATTGAGTTACCATTTAAAAAAAAGCGATACCATAGTCCATTGGTCTCGGTCTCGAATATCTCAGTCTCGGTAGTCTCGGTCTCATGATACTGCATGCATTGGTTTCGAATTGGTCTCGAGAGTTTCGAGGACTGTGGTCTCGAAGTCTCGGTCTCGCGAGACTAGAAAACACAGGCGAGACTGCATTCCCTACTTAGAAGCCGACAAATAACGGATTTTGAATTTGATAGGTAACCAAAGACAGGTCTCAGCTGCTGAATTCGCTCGTTTACAAGCACAAGGTGGAGGTAAAGTCATAACACAAGGGGGAGGTAACGGTGGAGCCCACACATATTTCGTTACAGGTTTGAATGATTAAGTAATACTTTTCTAATTTATATTGCAAACTTTGGGTAGTATGATTAATTCAACTAATGTTAATTAAGGTCCTGACGGAAAGCAACGCGAAGTGAGTGCGGACGAATTTGCCCGACTACAAGGTAAATGTTTTAGTGGCATCGGAACAAACAAACAAATGAATCCAATATAATCCTGTTTAATGTATTCAAGCTAGTGGAGGTCAAGTCGTAAACCCGAGCGGTGGTGGATCTAGCCAGACCTACTTCGTAACAGGTTCGTTATATGAATTATTAAGTTGTTGCAATTTAAATTAGAAACTTTGGATGGTATGATCAATTAAACGAATGTTAAGGTCCTGACGGAAAGCAGCGCGAAGTCAGTGCAGCTGAATTTGCCCGACTACAAGGTAAATGTTTTAGTGGTATCGGAACAAACTTAAACAAATGAATCCAACCTAATCCAGTTTTTGCATTTAAGCTGGCGGAGGTCAAGTCGTAAACGGTGATGGCGACAACGGTGATGGATCAACCCAGACCTATTTCGTTACAGGTTTGTTAATATGAATTATTAAGTTGTAATTTATGTTTGAAACATTGAATGGTGTGATTAATTAAACCAATGTTAAGGTCCTGACGGAAAGCAGCGCGAAGTCAGTGCAGCTGAATTTACCCGACTACAAGGTAATATCACAACAAACAAAGTAATAAGTTCAATCTAACCCAGTTTAATACATATAATCAAGCTGGCGGAGGTCAAGTCATAAGCAGTGGTGGTGGTGACGGTGGTGGATCAACCCAGACCTACTTTGTTACAGGTTTGTTATATGAATTATTAACGTTTTGTAATGTATATATGCTGGAAACTTTGGGTGGTATAATTAATTAAGCTAATGTTAATTTAGGTCCTGATGGAAAACAGCGCGAAGTGAATGCGGCAGAGTTTGCCCGACTACAAGGTAAATGTTTTGTGGTATCGCACCAAACAAGCAAACAAGAATCTAATTCAGTTTAATCTTATAAAGCTGGCGGAGGTCAAGTCGTAACTACTAATGGTGCTGGTGGCCGGAATGGTGGTGGATCAGCCCAGACCTATTTCGTTACAGGTTAGTTATACGATACAAATTATTAGGTTTGCGTAATTCACATTGGAAACTTTGGATAGCGCGATTAATTAAACAAATGTTAAGGTCCTGACGGAAAACAGCGCGAAGTGAGTGCGGCTGAATTTGCCCGGCTACGAGGTAATGTTTAATTGTTATCGCCGCAAGAAACAAACAAATGAATCCAATCTAACCCAGTTTCTTTTATTTAAGCTGGCGGAGATCAAGTTGTAACGACTAACGGAGGCGGTGGCGGCAACGGTGGTGGATCAGCCCAGACTTATTTCGTTACAGGTTCGTTATACGATTTGATAAGTATTTATAATTTATATCAGAAACTTTGGATGGTATGATTAATTGAATTAATGCTAAGGTTCTGACGGAAAGCAGCGCGAAGTGAGTGCGGCTGAATTTGCCCGGCTACAAGGTAATGTTATTGTGGTATCGCATCAAACAAATAAACAAATGAATCCAAGTTAATCCAGTTGAATGTATTTAAGCTGGCGGAGGTCAAGTCGTAACTACTACCAGCGGTAGTGGCGGAAACCGTAGTGGATCAGCCGAGACCTATTTCGTTACAGGTTCGTTTTATGTAGTATCAAGTTTTTGTAATTTCTATTGAAACATTGGATGGTAAGATTAATTAAATTGATGCTGCAGGTCCCGACGGAAAGCAGCGCGAAGTCAGCGCAGCTGAATTTGCCAGACTTGGCAGATAGAAGCCAGACGATAAACAAAGAATGGTTTAATAAACGTGATCAAATGAATTGAATGTATTGGAAATGCAAAATCAAATACAACATTTGTTCCACATGGGTATAAAATTGTACACCTTCGTGAATTCAGCACAGCTGGATTTGCCGGACTTCAAGCTGGACGATAAACAAAGAATGATTTAACAAACGTGATCAAATGAATTAAATGTATTGAAAAGGCAATATGAAATAAAACATTTGTTCCGAATGGGCTTGAAATTATACACCTTGTCTCGTTGGTTTGATTTTTTCCTTATTGATTATGTTCAGGGAATGTAATCACGTTGTGGCATGCTAAATCTCATGTCTGATTGAGTATATTCTCAGCGGATGAATCTATATTTCAACTTATACTTGAATACTAGGTTTAACTTACATTCGAGTGTGACCGTGGAACAGATACTTAAACCACGATGGGATGGGAATATAATATGAACCAGTAATTGAGCCCTCACGCCCTCACCCAACAACATCCAGTTTGACACGAGTTGATCATTACGGGTAATCACATAAACGGATGAATTGATTGTTTATACTTGTCGCGTAATCCACTTGGCATTATCTATACCCGTGACGATCTAATGGACAAACGTTTCAAAAAGTCATAACTTCCCCTGCTGGGCGTTTCTTGTAAAGAAAATTGCTTTGATAATGCGTCCGGATATCATCACTGCCTTTGACCTGGGTAGGAATTCAATAAACAATTGACGCACTTGCGCATATGCGTGATTTGCTAACGAAAAGTTACGCGACGTTGAGGGCTACTGTAACTTTTGCTTAACAAATGCGCTAAGTTGCGCACGCGCTTATCTGAATTCCTACCCTGAATCTCAACTAAAACACTTTCTACTCTGGGAGAAGCAGTGTGCCTGATCAATCCTTAGCTCCTTATAAGTGTTTGTATAGACGGCTAGTCATTCCTACTCCTACCAGCCAGAACCCTTGTTAAAAATTAGTGCCAAATCATTTTAACGGTTTCAAATCTCGTCAAACCATTTCCATGCATATTCCCTGACGCCCACTCGAGATACCGTCTCAAATCTTTGTTTCTTCGTAATTTCGAATTGTTCAAAGACGCTTCGATAAGGCATGTGGTCCTATGTTGACGTTTCTGGAATGGATGTGCGTACGAGTTTCTATAGTGCGAAGACGCGCCATTCGTTTATCTCGCTATCATCGGTTTCACGCGTCCATGAGTCTCGTTCCAAATCCCGTTTCACCGCAAAATGTGTTCGGAAACACCCGGAGATTTATCTGCGATGTCATTGTTCCATATTCGCGGTCGTTTGTGGGCTGGTCGCTTACCCGAAACAGGGGAATGAATCACATCATTCACACGTTGGTTGTCGCCGATAAAAATTACGAATTTCTTTTAAATAAGTAGGATTCTCTTCAATCCAGTATTTGTGCTTTTGCAAACAACTCAAAGATTTTTAAAAGAATTGATGTCCAAGTACTTCATAATGTTTTCAATTACCTGGTCAATAATCAAGAGAGGGTATTCAATTTATATTTAATTAATATTAATTTATATAATTTATATTTACTCATGTAATTTATATTAATTTGCATAATTAATATTAATGGCAATAACAATTATTGCCAATGAAGGCAGAGACATGGCATTTCCCCCTTATAGTCATGATCAGGATTTTCACATTCGCAAATTCCACCATCATATTGTAGGTTAGGGTGGGCTAATTTTGACCACTTTTCTGGGATGGCTTATGCAGGCGTCGGAAAAACTAAACTTGACATTGATTGAACTTTGAATCCATAGGTGTGCGTCTGGGAACTGAATAAAGTTATTTCAGAATTTTTCTATTTCTGTTTCCGATGGCAACGGTCAACAATGCACGACAAGTAGAAAAACCCTTAAAAACGATGCCGTGTGCCAAAAATGACCACCACGTGACCCAAATTTGACCACCCTCTTTTTCTATGGGCTAATTTTGACCACAAGTGAGTGTCCCAATTTTGACCATATTATATTGAGATGGTGGTCATTATTGGGACACGCGCCGAACCATATGTAGCCGTAATGTATTGAAGGTGGTGGTCATTTTTGGGACACACGCCGAACCGAATTTAGGCGTAATGCAATCAGACGGCGGTCATTTTTGGGACACGCGCCTGATTATAAATAATTTAATTAAAGTAAAATAAATTATCTCATTTTGGAAAGCATTTGGCATGGGCGCCCCGGCTAAAATTAGGACACTTTCCTCCGGCTAATTTTGGGACACGGTTTGATTTTTCCCAATGGGTCTAGTTTTTCTGAAGTTGTTGACAAATTTAGGAAATCTAGTGAGAAAAGAAAATATTATCGAGTTCAGAATCACATTAGTGCGAATGTAAATTCAGGAATTGTAATTTCTTGTTTTTTTCCATCCACACCATGAGTCATCCGGTGAATACCATCTGCATACAGACGAGACTTAACATCGGATATTCGTAATTACTTAACTTGATACCAAAGATTAAACTAATTAATTGTTGATTACTGATTGTCTTATATTCCAGACACATTGTTTGTAGGGGGACAAGGCTTGATGTTCGTTCTTTAACTATTACAGACGAGAGCGATTCGGATCAATTATTTGACTAAAATGCCGTTCAGCCGAATTGAGAGCGTCACATATGACGTGGTCAAGACTGAACTTGAAGAAATATCTGAGGATGACCTGGACATTGATCTCAACTTGACTCACAGTATTGGCATGGACTGGAAACTCAATCCAAATGTGGAGTGCAAAGTAACTTTGGAGAAACTGAACATCCTACCAACTCATAATGAAATTCACAACCTCGGGTATGGACTGCACAATTTTAAAGTACTGGACGGAATGAATGAATGATTCTGGTTTTGTTTGGTTATTCTTTCAAATGTAGAGATACGGAGATGAATGTTCGGAGTAGCCAAAGTTCTGACACTTACTCCAAGTTTAGACTCCCGGTGGACAAATTATCTAATTTTGTCGGCAAATGTGAGGCGAAATGTGTTCATTGTGAGGAATATATTTTCCTATTACAAAACCACGTAATTCAAACCCATATTCGTAGTCGGACTGCAAATTGGAGTCATGAACGTGATAATCCTTCATGTTTGTCCAATAATTCCAACCATCGAAAGGGAGTTTATAAACACCGACCATCGTCACTGAATATAATTCCAAATAATGAAAATGTGGAGAAGGAGGAAAGGAGAATGAGTGAAATCCCTTTAGAAAATCAAGATTTCGAATCAGTGGGATCGCTTATAAAATCCGAACTGGTAACGCTCGAACACGTGAATCATTTCTCCACCATAGCAGACAACCTGAAGCAAGAACCAGAAGATTTGTATCAGGATGTTCCACTACTCGAACTAGAAACAGAACCTTTGAATTTGAATACACATCTTCAGGATTTTTCGGGAAATGTTGTGACGAGTGAAACTGAAATGACTGATACACATTCCAAAAATTCGGTCGGAAACACTGTGCGTACTTTCATTGCCCCCCGCGCTACGAAACCGAAGCCATTCAAATGCTCAACTTGTGGAAATTGTTTTACTACTAATGGTTCTTTGGCCAGACACAATTTGAAACACACAGCTGAGTCTAGATTCAAGTGTGACTTGTGTGGAAAGTGCTATAATACTTCCGTCAATTTAATTACTCACCAGTGGACACACACGGGAGTCAAACCGTTCCAGTGCTCAATTTGTGGGAAACGTTTTGCTTCTTCAGGTTATTTGATAAAACACAATGAAATGCATAGAGGATATTCTAGATTTAAGTGTGACGTGTGCGAACAGGGGTTTGCTTCTTCCTCTCCTTTAATTATTCACCAGAGGACGCATACGGGAGAGAAGCCATTTGATTGTGACGTGTGTGGACGTGGTTTTGGTGCGAAAAAAACTTTGACGAGACACAAATTTCTACACACTGGGAAGAAACCCTTCAAGTGTGATCTGTGTGGAATTGCATGTGCCATAAACTTCAATTTAAAAAAACACAAAAAACTAAGAAACCACTGAGTAAATGAAAATATCACAACGAAACCCTGAAAATGTGACCACTTAAGGGCATATTAGAGACTGGTTATTACAAATATTTGATACATACGTCAACTACGCAATTAGCCTTAAGAGTTAGTGGTGACAACCTGGCATATAAATGAATATTTCACTGCACACATCTCAAGGAGATCATGTTAAAGGAAGACCCATTAGCACGTCACTGCGTTCGTCCTTCTTTTTAAGATTTTAGATAACTTGGAGTAATGTGGAAGGGATGACGGGTTCACTCAAAAGCGGCTGGCCAAGGGTATAAACTATAAGGTATGGCCAAGCTGAGCCAGCGCTTGAAAATGTAAGTTTTTGTCGATGTCGATGGTTATTTCTCGACAATGTCCGGAGGAGCCAAGGACCCTATGAGAGCAAGATTATTGTCATTTAACTCCTGTTCCGGCTAGAAACGGATATCAGTCTAATGTACCTTGATAATATTGATGCTCCCATAAATCTATTTTGTTCATTCTGATGAATTTAGACGCTTCTTAAGACTTAGTTAGAGACATACTGCTTCCGTTTACATATATACGCGCATCGTTTGTCTTAATAGCCAAAGCAAATATATTTTGTTGCTTCCATGTTCTTCCATTACTGGCTACGACATCTATTAACGCTTCGTCAGAAGTTGACTTGTAAGGTCGTTTTTCCTCTTTCCATCGCAACTTGCATTTCATATTTTACTCGACACCTTGAAGTTGAACACCAGTTTTGCCATGACGATTCATGCTCGATATTTTCCAGAAAACTATTCCTAGTCTATCAAGTTGCTCTTGTTGACCTTGATTTGAAACGCTTCCCGTATTGCTTCAATGTTTCCCTGTTCAGCCTATCCACTTCAGCCAGTGGCGGATCCAGGAATTTTTCCAGGGGGGGTTCAAAGAAATAATCGCGCACATATGGTTCCTCCGGAAAGGAACGCCCGCCGCTTGTGGCGGTCCTCGCGGAGCGGCCGCCGGAGGCGACATTTTTTTTTACCTTCATTAACATAATGTTGCATGTAGAACGTATTTTTAACGCAAATATTTAGTCTTTTTCAATTTTATCTAGTCGGTATTTTATTTTCCAGGGGTGGTCCGGACCCCTAAAACCCATACCTAGATCCGCCACTGACTTCAGCACTCTCCCTATTATCAACACATAGATTGCGAAGCACTGTTTCAGAAACAATGAAGCATGCGCCGTCGATTATACGCATTTGTGACGCTGACTAACGGCTAGGCGAAGGGCCTGCTTCAACCGATACAGGGTAGAATCCTCATTTGCTGCCAATATTCGTGAAAAGCGGGACGGACGGACGGACAGACTGAGCATTCGCAATAAGTCATTTACTCCGTATGTTACGTCGCACGACTTAATAATTGTCGATATGACAATCTGAGTATGAGTCTATGAAATTTGGACAATGCAAAAAGTTGACGAATAATGTGTAAATACTTTAACTGCGATCCAGTACAAGCCACTTGCTAATATTTACAAAATAGTACTTGGATTTTCAGACAGAGGGAATAATAAATGCGTCATTGCCGGACGGATGAGTTCAAAGGTGGAGTTAAAGACGAATAATATCTATTTGAAGTCAATTTTAAGGTTGACCTTTGTCGGCATGGACCCTAAATAAATGTAGAAGTTCTCCAAGGAACTGTTGGATGAAGGATGATTCACATTTTTTAACTACTCCGTACATGCTTCGGAACAGTTCGGAGGTCTATGTTTACACACACTCCAAGAAGAATGTAATGGCGAATAGTGTCGCCGAACTTAGGAGAGTAATTTCAGATGACCAAGAGCTAATATACTAATAACCAAACTTTATAAATTAAATGTGTTTTGACGTGTGTAGAACCCACCATAGCCACCCGTGCAGAAAAATAAATAAAATAAAAAACCCCCCCCAAAAAAAAATAATAACTTGTAATGAATAGTACAAGTTTGAAATAGTAGTCGCGTTTAGTTACACAAAAAAATTTCCAAACGATTTCCGCATACCACAACCAGGCAACAGGTTTTGAGATGTTTGTTATTAGCCCGTGGACGCAGTCCTGTAAA
>JAQGCA010003250.1:0-12143 GCA_034698945.1 Protaphorura quadriocellata | reverse complement strand
TTTTGCTGTCAATTTAAGGACCTATCTTGTATGGGGGTTTGATCTGAATAAATACAAATACAAATACAAATACAAATTTTAAAACTAAAGAAGTATCCAGCCAGTTATACCCAACATTCCATCAATTAAGCCACTAAAGGCAGGCGAATTACCAATAATATAATGGTTATAATAATATCGTTTTTTCGAAAAAACTTAAGTTCGAGCCAACCTTAATTTTCCGGGATTTTAGGACAACCCGAATCCGACAGAAAGAAATTTTGGTCTTAAGGAGCTCGGGTTCGGGTGTTAGAAAAACTTTCGGTCTTCACCATTAGCCCGATCCACGAGTTCGACCATTAATTTTATGTCTAGTCTGGCTTAAAACAAAACTACCGGTCACCGATCCGATGGTTATTATTATTTTGCGATGCGATGTTGGAGCGCAATTTACTGTTAATCTAAGATTCAAAATTTGACAAGTAATAGTTTTGATCTAAACTAACTGGAATCAATAAATCGTCAAATTCTAGATCACCATCCATCCAATGGATTACCTGATAATTTTTAAATTATGATGCCTAATATTTTTGAAAATGACAGACTGATACGAATTACATATTTACATTTTAGTCTATTCTTCTCCACAGCCAGCAGCATTTTGAGAGTTGTCACACGGTTTGATTCTTGTAACACTGACTGACGATTTTGGAGTTCGCAACGGACAGAATTTATTTCGACTGAAGGAAGACCAACGCACAATTACTAAACAGGTATGGTTTAAAGATTTCATATGCACATGTGCTTGAGGGTCACCCATATCTGATGTCACGAAAAATATGTAGCCTCGTGTGTAATTGCGTTCTCGATTGAACATTAATGAACATTCATATGTCTGTCTTGAAATTAATTATTTTTCCTCATCTCTTCTGCGTCAAGCGTGACATCTTATATGGAAGCCGTTCGTCCAAATTTCAGTTCAATAAATTAGTTTCAAAGACTTTTTACTTAGATTCTAGACTGAGAAAATCATACTTGAAAAAATTCATTCTATTCAAATGCACGAGTGAAAATGGAAAGTGATGAGCACTTTCCAACGAACTTGACAACAGATGATGTGAATTTTGGCGACGACGATCAAAATATATTGACAACCGCATCATTTGAGTTTTCTTGCTTGAAACCAGTTGACACAAATTCTCGAGGTCTTGAAGAAATCCCTGTGCAAGATCCCGAGCTAGTTTCCGATAAGCAACCGCTGCAACTTTCATTAGAAGAATATCCACCCGACAATCCTCTTGTAGATCCCCTTGGAATTTCTGAATTCGACGCACTAGCAGTGGTGGAAGATTTTTCAGCGGACACTTTTTTAACCAACGAAAACGCTGATTTGGATTCGCTGCAAATATCAGAACCAATCACAAAATTTCCGTTTGAATATCCAGTGATTCGTTTAGGTCTAGGCGAAGAATCAAGAAACTCTAGATTTGCTGAAAGTTCTTTAGTAAATAAAATCCCCGATGCATCATCACTGATTATTGAACATGTTGAAAGAACATCGGAAGCTGCGCAAGACATTTGTACTCGAGAACTAATTAAAACTAACTCGAATGTCAGTTTATCCTGTGAAGAAAATATAATTGAAACCAGCACTACCACCCAAGAGATTAATTCAGCTTATTCTATTCCTGTATCGTCGGTTGTTACAGAAACTCTGGATGTGAGCAACCAAATTGAGCCATCTTACTGCTCAAAAGTTTTTGAAACTGAGGAAAGATTGCACGATCATGAAAAAGATTTCCATCAAATTAGTCCCGAAGTTTTAACAGATTCACACACATTTGGCGCCGATCAACTTTCGAGGAAGTGCAAAGAAGATCTATGCAAAATAGTTCGGGAAAGAATTCTTCGGGTTTCGTTGGAGAAAATAGACACAAGGTGCGGGAAGATAAACAATTTCGGACTAAATATCCTAGACGAAAACTTATCTTAGGGAATGGGTCTACTCAATCTGAAGCGAACTATAAGCGTTGAAGAGTTTTTACCTAGTTGTCTAAAACGGGATAATCGTTTTCGTTGAATCATGAATGACTGTCCGGAAAATGTTAAATAGTTAAATGTGGAATCATTGCTTGTACAACTAAAACCAAATCACTAAAGAGGGTAGGTGACGAATATCAGATGACCCATGCGTTCCAAACTTGGTTCAAAAATAGAAACAACAATATAATAAAAAAAACATGCACCCATTTATTGGCATCTCCGGAAAGTTTTTTTTTGATTTTTGAGCCAATTTTGGAACCGATCGGCGAGTTCATAGCCTTCCAACGTAAGTGGAAATCGTTTGCTGATTTACAGCGGACACTCTTCACAATACTACGAAGCCTAAATCCTGACTTTTCAGCTTTTCCAGCGCATTTTCAATATGATTTCTCGCCTGACCAATCCTACTTGTTCAAATAATGGTTCCATTGACTATGACTGGTCGAGAAAACTCATCCACGCTTATACCCGTAGTTTCTGCAAGGTTCTTTCTTCAAAACTGTGTTTTCCTATCTGTTTCTTGTCACGTGTGAAAGATAATGTGATGGACAGTGGATATGAAACATGACAGCGGGGACATGTATCACGTATCTCGTTATAAAGAGTGTTTGCGAATTTGACAAGTCGATAGTTTAATTATATAGTCGAAAATTAATTTTTTTAATTTCTTAGTTCAAAAACGGTTTCATGCCCGAAGGTTTCAATTCCAACCACTGTTACGATCTTTCACACATGAACATGCTTTTCTTTAAGCATGACGTTTAGATTTACAAAGTTTATGCATGTGGTTTGACCAAGGCACGGATTTGGGATTTAAATGTAGATTTTTCGTTTTTTTTTTTTATTTATTCTCATTCAATTGTTATAACCAGTGAATATGCGTTGAGGCAGAACTTGAAAGTCGTCTTCACCGGCTTTGGATATCTCCGACTACCTATTAATCATTTAATCTATTTGGAATGATTTCATTTTCAGGGCTTTATACTAATAAGTGTTTCTATGTACATCTATTAAATTTCTTCGGAAAATTTAAGGATTCCACATGTTAAATTACAAATTTTATTTCTGCAGAACTGATACTTGTGAAATTTGCGGAATGAGTGTCCTAGCTGTGGAACTTACAAGTCACCGAAGAACGCATGACGAAGACGAGGAGTCAAGCGATTCAGACTCATCATCCGCCCCTAGTTCTAGGGCTCGACCCAAGAGAAGTCGACCTTCCAGCCCAGCTTACCTGAAGACTCACTCCAAGCGAGAAAAGAATCATGGTCCACCTCCATCGAAAACTTCAGTACGTCTCAAGTTGAAAGTTGAAGCCCAGACGAAACCATACCAATGTCGATTTTGTGACAAGAGATTTGTATCTGCTAGTCAATGCAGGTCCCATGAAAATGCTCATGCTGAATTATTGGAAAGCTCGCGGGAAGAATCTCCTCCGCCGGTCGATACGGGAACGATGGGTGACGCATCCGGTCGTCGCAGACGAGGCCGACCGCCTAAAGTTAGGGTTGAAGAAGGTACAGTTACCACATCGGATGACCAGAAATCTCAATTTCACACTTGTGACAAGTGTCACAGCCCCCGTACCGAATGCAAGTGCAATACACAAGTGAATAAGAATGCTCATGTACCAGATAATATTATGAATCAGACAAACGCGACACATCTCTCCAGCAAAATGATAATCTATTCCCAGGATAGGTTACTTGTAAAAGATTCTAATCGTAAACTGCAAGGAATGCCGATTTTAAAACCAAAAGTGGAACCAATGGACAGTGGTAACTCTAATTCGAGCTTAGGTCCGCCAGAACTGATTTCAGCAGAATTAGAAGACAGACTTTTGCCGAAAGATACAAATGAAAGGTAACTTTATTAATTTTTTACTGGAACAGTTAATGTTAAAATAGAGTGGGAATTGAAGGCTAAAAATAATTTTATGTAGTGATTCCGAAAAGAAGGAAACATGTCAAACTTGTGGAGACGAATTTACTAGAGCTAATCTCTTGGACCATATTCGAAGTCATCTGGAGAAAGGTCAACGGAACTGCTCACTTTGTCCATACCAGGGGAATAATCGTAATGACCTCAAGGAACACATAAATACACACTATGGGCTACGTCCCTACGAGTGCCGTTATTGCGATAAAAATTTTTGTTGGTCGACTGGACTCAAAAGGCATATGCACGTTTCACACAAAGATATGACACCATTCGTATGTACTCATTGTCCCTTAAGATTTGAGACACATCGCGAGAGACGAAGGCATGAGTTAACCCATAAAAACATTTTGAAACCCGGAGGAAATAACACTTCTGACGGTAAACCTCCCAGGCGCTCGAGCTTCAACCCTGAGAAGAATTCTGTTAAGGTCCCTGAACGAAGTAGAAGTGTTGCACCAAGTTTCCCTGCTCCGACAACTGGACTTGATTCCAATACAATAGCAGGAAATGATGATTTAGAACAGGAACTCAGGAAAAGGTCCCTTTACCCAATCCCGGAGTTTGCTCCTGCTGAATTAAGATCTTCAGTGAATGTCTCATTTATCGACTTCAGGAATGAGATTCAACCTAAAATTGAACTTAATCATAATCATGCCTCGGATCCTGGAAATGGTCTGATGACTTATGGTTCCGGGCTCCAAGAATTGACTCCGACTCCAGATTTTGTCTCTTTTCCAACTGGGAATTCAAATGATTTTGTAAAGCAAGAGGTCGAACTTCCCATTTCTTCGGGTTCATTTTCGGGAGTACAGCCCTCCATTTCGAACTCCTCGTTTGTTCACAACGCCGCGATACAGACTCCGGAATATTCGGCAAGTCATTTCGATGGTTTGTCCAATGATGGACTTCCAAGCAGTCCGGAGCAAAATATAAGGAAGTTTCAGGCGGCAGATGGAGATTCTCCGGAGATGTACCATGATAAGCCAGATCAGAGGTAATTTTTGCAATAACCAAGTATTCGATATTGGCCAGAAACCGAATGTTCTCTATTACACTGGACTGTTTTACCCATTAAATAAAAGTCCCATGCCGACTTAATTATAATTTCAAATCTTTGTTTGCAGGGAATCCGAGAAATGTAAGTCTTGTAATCTGAATATCCCAATCGACGAATTGATGAGTCACATCCAGAGTCATCTGAGACCGCTACAGAAGAAATGTGATATTTGCAGTTATGAGGCAACTAGTTGGAAACTATTGCCTGAACACATGAACATACATTATGTCCTTAAACCCTTTCAGTGCAATATATGCAAAAGACGTTTCGCAATGAAAGGCTACCTTCGTTCTCACCATCAACAAGTACATGAGAGTGCTGACAACCGAAGATACGTGTGCCACTTTTGTGACAAACGCTTTGTCCGTCCTTGCCATCGGAAGGCTCATGAGAAAGGAGTCCATCTCAAAGAAGGAGAAGCACTTCCTACACCCGAAATGAGGAAAGCTGCATTGGCGTTGGGAATGAAGCAGTCCAAAGAAGAGAAAGAGTCTAAAGGGAAAGGAAAGAAAAAGAACAAAACTTTGACACCCGTTCAAGATGTTCCCATTTCGACAACTCCAGCATCGGCAGCATCGACAAATCAACCAGTTGATTCTACAAATCCAGTACCACGCCAAGCTTACATGCCTGTGCCTACACATTGGTCTAATTCAATTCCAAATAACCAAACACCAGACTACCACAACCAGAGCCACAACCAAAGCAGTCCCCACCACTCAGGACAATATCAGGGTCAAGGTCATGTTGAGATCAAACAGGAAAACTATTGGATGCAATCTCAAACTCATCTTCAACCAGAAGTCCAACCACAAATGCATTCGGCACCCCTCCCCAGCTCAAGCTCAAGTATAAATCAACAACCGAATCATAATTGGACTAATTTTCATTCCGCGACGAACGAATTTGATCTCAAGGGACCGGAATTGAATACAAATCGGTACATGAATACTCATCACGGAGGCCAATCTCAAGGTCAAGTCCATGGTCAAATACAAGACTTCAACTATGGAAGAAATGTAAATGAATATAATTACCACCAAGGTTTCAGTTTAGCCGGAATGCCTCCCATTCAAGATTACTCTTATGGTGTTCAAAATAATACGGGGTGGCCGGATAGTCAACCTGACGCCGGCTTGTTAAATCCTGGATCGTCTGTATCAATGAATTATGGGTCATATCCTGGGAATATGAACGGTGATTGTGATAATAATATCATTGGATCAGACGCTCGTTGGTCAACGGCTGATCCTTATGGGATTCTTCAAACACATAATAATAATGAGCAACAACAACAACAACCCGTCCTTCACGAAAATACTTACACAATTTCTAGACCTGCCGATCCAGTGGTTGATCTTTGGACTGAGTTACGCCATGAAGAATTGAAATTATTCCCAGAAAATGGATTTGGGTCGTACACTCAACAGAGTGGATCATCTTTGGGGCTTGAAATGTCCCAACAACAGATGCAGCAAGGAATGGTTCTTGACGGTTCTTCCGTTGACGGAGTCCCATTGATAGCTCCGTCAAGATCATTGCCTCTCATCCCAGACCTTTTGGAATCGGCTGATGGGTATACAAATGGATATTTCGATGGAATTCCGGAGATTAGTTCAGACAATATGTATGAACCAAATGTGGAGGGGATTGGCAACACGTTTTTTGATGACATGAATGATTTTACACCCGACGATAGTTTGTCAGCGCCTTCCGGAGACGATTTAGACCGGTAATTAAGTTAATTAAGTATTATAATTATTTCACAACTCGGTGAAGAATCAATTGAAGCGTGGGGGTCATGGGGGTCGTCGTGGGCCCGGTGACCGCAGGGTCGTCTTTGCCAGATAATCGTGCTACCAAACTTACTGGCTGCATGGGTATCCCATTCATGAATCACAAATGAATGAAATAATGAAATAATCACGATGAAATAAATCAAGTGTCAAATAAATCACATCCTTCTAATTCTATTTCTTTGCTAAATAGTAAATCGATAATAATAATTTTTACTTGTTTCGTTTATTAGGGCCTCGAAAATACCTTGCCGAACTTGTGGCCTAAAATTTCTGAGAGCTGACATCATTGAGCACGTTCGATCGCACTTGACTAAGGGCCAGAAGACTTGCGAGATTTGTCAGCACACATTTTGCTCTTCAATGGCACTACGTGACCACATAACCACACATTATGCCCAGAAACCACACCAATGTCTAACTTGTTTCAAATATTTTAGTACGAAGCACTCCCTTAAAAACCACATTGTTTGTATTCACGAAGGAAAGCGAGAAGCCAAGTGTCAAATTTGCAATAGAGCCTTCACACTCGTCTTCAGCCTGCGCCGACATATGAGACTGGTACATAAATTGAATCCAAAAAACGGACTGAAACTGGCTCCGTCATTAACACAGCCGCGGGGTCAGTCTGAGAAAAGTAAACTCAAGCAGCAGCAAATGAAAGAAGCTAAACAAGCGAAATTAGATGAAACGCGTGTCAAATTGGAACTGGAAGATGAGAGGAAAGAAGCTGAAGGAGAGGAAGAAAGACGAAATGAACTTCATCGGAGAATTCTAGAGAGAAGTTGGCTTGTTAAACTATTAGACATTGGGAGGAAGTAAGTAGCACTTTTGCATGGACAAGTTTAACTGTGTCACTGTTGTCTATGGAACAACCGTATAGCGTTACCGTACAAATGTGGCTTGCAATGTTATAATTTTTGTCTGTTAGAAGCACAGGGATTGTCCGAGCTTTAGCTTTTGTAACTGTCTCAATTTTATTTTCAAACACATTCCGGGGCAGATCATCCAAGCTTTGCTAAGGACTAAGGACTCTGTCCGGTTGGACTCATTCAGAGAATTCTTTATTTCCCAAACAGCTCAATACAATAACAAAATTGATTATAGAGTTACTGTCTTATCATAAATTTTTATCTCGCAACCAAGATCTCGTTAAATGCTTCGTTTGTTTCGAAAAATAAAGCTAAGTTGAGTTGAGAGTTGAAAAGGTTGAACAGATATATTAAAATAAATTAAAATGGAATTAATAAAACTTAGTTACCTCCACTGAAAACTCTTCTAAAAGTTTTCTGGTTATGTGGTTCCTGTAAAGTTCGACTTAGGTTTTAAACATTTTACTAGATTAGATTGTTTGTACAGCAGCTGTGATTTTGTATCATATATACCCCGACATAATACTCATATTCTCTGAATTTTGAAATAGTAAGTCCATGTTGTAGACAGCGTCCTGCCCAGGCAAGTTTCCAATCCAATCACTGCTTTTAACTTCCCGTTCAAGAAGTATTTATCGCTGACAGACACTTTTGTTTACTGATTTACGCTTTGAGATTAAACCTGGTCATAGCGAGCTTTTCTATTTTGTACCGATTCCACATTCGCTTGCCATTCCTGTTCGGAACTCTAAGATTCTCAAAATAAATGTCACTGTGTAAAATGCTTTAAGTGCTATAAAATTCCTTTCATCTGATTATTTACTTTTTTTTTTATTCAGTTGGGCTAACTTGACACTTTTAATTTCTAGTAAAATAGACTGTGCCGTTTGTCAAACATCAGTTATGGTGAAGGATCTTATAAACCATCGATGGAATCACGAGGACCCTTGTCACATATGCGGAAAACCCGTCCGAATAGATGAAATGCTACATCACGGTGTGACTCATGTGATAAGTCTTTACTGTGAAATGTGTTTTTGGAAAGCACGAACTCGGTCACAACTCTATGAACACATGAATACACATTTAGGACTGAAACCAATCAAATGTAATATTTGCGGCGCAGCATTTGCTTCTCGCACATCTTTAAGAACTCATTTCTTAGCACGTCACACAAAATTTCGCCCTCATCAGTGTAATTACTGCCCGCGTCGTTTTGTTCAGCTGAGCGTACGAAGATTGCATGAAATGACACATTATGGTACTACATGTCCAGTCTGCGATCAAGATTTTGAAAGAAAAAAAGACTTGGTGACACATATGAAGGAAAATCACGCGGATGAGGATCCCGTACCAAGAATGCAATCTCTAAATCAACTTTGACCTTCTAGGATTAAATTATTGAGATAGACCTTTTGTAGGGGATCGGGCGAAATAGTCTGTTTGAAAATATTTTGTATTGTATGTTATTTATTCGTGGTTAGGTTTTTGTCTACAATGCAATGCGTTTGCTTTGAGTTCGCCAGTTAGGTCACTGCAGACATTTTAGTTGAGACTTTTAAGCATTCATTGTTTTACAGCAAATCCATGTCAAGGCAATTGCAATTAAGTTATGAAAATAAGTTAGCATTTAGTAATAGCATTTGCTCTATCGGTTGGTTGGGTTTTTAGTTCATTTTTTTAATTTTTTGGAATACTGATCGTTCGTTTCCATTTGTTTTTCGTGTGTTTAGTTACGTCCGAAAGGTTTTTATGGAAAAATTGTATTTATAATAATTTCGTGGGTTACGAAATTCATCACCAGGAATGAAAATATTTAAAACGATTAGAAAGCTTTTTATAGAAAACACTGGGAAATGTTTTTTAATTTGGAAAGTATTAATGCAACCGTGACACGACGGTTATAACGATAAGCATTTATAAAGCATGCAATTCCTGAAATTAAATTAGGAGGTGGAGTTGAATAAAAACATTTAATACGAACATAATATTTATAATTTTGTAAAATTTTCAAAATTCGAAATAGACATATGTATTTAATCTGAAAGTTCTAAATCTACAACTTCATCATCTACGTCATCCGGGAAGTCTTCAAACGTTGGTACTGGTTTCTTAATTTTCTTTTTTTTCGATTTCTTCGGTTTGCTTTTAACTTCCTCAGACTCCTCATCGTCTGAACCAACATCATCGTCATCGGCTGCTGCCTTCCTTTTCTTTTTCTTCTTTTTCGGCTCTTCTTCTTGATCGAACTTGGTTGTAAAAGTCAATTCTTCGTCATCATCATCATCTTCAGAATCTGACTTTGAAAACAACGTGCCTCCGGAACTCAAACTTTTGAGCGGTTTCTTCTTTTTGCCTAATGTGTTTGCAGATGACGACGATGGTTTCGGAATCTGCTTCTCTTCACGTGTTTCTGTGTTGTTTTTCCTTACTTTGGCGATGAGTCGATCATTGACTTTGAAATACTCCTTCGCAAATGCTAACAAAGGTGGACCTGGTGTATCGACAAGCATTTGGGCTTGCAGGATTCGCTGTGATTGCGTGTCTGTAAGGGAGACTAGACCGTCTTCCATTGCTTTTGCTCGTTTTCCTTTGATATATGTTGCATTGGCTTCAATCTAAATGTAGAGAAAACATTGTATTGACAATGACATCATGAACAAATTCTTACGTGAGGTTAGCCAAGGCAGACGTACCTTATCAATCAAAGTCTTGAACTTTTTAGAAACTTCAACATTTTTACATTTTTTCTTCAAAAAACTCTTCAAATGAATCAAAGTTGGACAGACTATTTCTGGGAAAGCTAGTTCTGTAGCACAAGCTTTACAGGCACCAAGAATTGTATCGAAAATTGCTTCTGATACGGCTTTGAAGTAACCACTTTCAGAAGCATCCGCCTTCAAACAACAAATCAGATCCAAAGGTCGAACCGAGAATTTACCTACCGTTTTTGAACTGAAATCGGTCAAATGTAGAACCTGTCCAAATTAAAAAAAAGTACGCATTGAAGTTCAAAATGAGAAATTTGAACTGCCAACTGCCTAAACATTTTACTCACCTCAGTTGCCAACGGGAGAATAGGGATATAGATTTTGCTTTTGTCTTGTAAATTTATTAGCATTCTGACAATATGAAATCGTAACGGTACGTATTTCCTTGTAGGGATTAATTTGATCGTTCCAAGACATATCTGCAAAAAATGCGATTTTGTTAAACAAATTCGAAATACAAAACTTTGATAATTTTGGACCTCGAATACACTCGGTTTCTTACCTGAACAACAGGGTATACGAGTAATTTGAGTTTGTCATCTCCATTTCCAAGGGCTTGAGCCAGGAGATCACACCACAAATGAACAGAATGTACAAATTGCCACGAATAAACAATTCTCGACGCTTCCTTCTTACTCTGATTTACGTGCTGATTCGTGCCAGCGGTAACAGCGTTTCTTAAATGAATTGCAAGTTGACGAATGAATGGAAATGCAACAGAGTATGAAAGAGCGGTGTCGAGAAGATATACTTCCACTAAACTACTCCTCATAAAATTAATGGAAGGCCACGAATTCACAGACGTAAACTTACAGTTGGACACGTAAGCCATGTACATTTGCTAAAAGAAATAGAAAATTATTCAAGTTTTCGATTTTGAAATAAAATAATTGTGTGAATAGTATTTACCTTGAAAATGCGGGTCAGGAAAAGGTTCTTGTTATAATTTGCCATGCGAATGATACTCAAGAAAGCTAACACTCGGCAAGAATCTTCGCCTGTTGCCCAAGCGTTAATTAATACTTTCAACAGTTTGTAGCTTTTGGTTGTCATTATTGCAAAGAATCCGCTCATCTTTTGACAATGTCTTAGCACCGATGCAATTGCTTCGGGATTTCCCATGGATTTTAGAAACTAAAGTAAAAATAACATAGCTAGAATAGAATTGAAATTTAAAATCAAAATTGGGTTTTCAGTTTTCAGTATACACACATACCGTCATGAGTGAAGACATATAAAGCTTGATTTTGGGTCGAAGTTTGGCCCATTTTGATTTACACTTTTCCTTCACATCGAATGGATTCTTGTCAAACTGAGTCTCAGCAATAACTTGATTATTACTTCCAAGAAGGAATCTAACACAGAATCCTTTCAAATGACGAATACAAAGTCTGACGAGGGCATTGAAATGTGATGAACCCTCGACTTTCCATTTAAGACCGGGAACCTTTTCTTCTTTCAGTATTGTCTCAACTGCACAATCAAATGCATCAACGACATCCGTCAAAACTGTCAAATCTCTGAAAATTCATAATAAAAGATTAAAGCTTGTTATTCCTAAGCTATCAGCTATCCCTAAAGAACTCACTTCGTGGAAGACAATTTCCTTTCCCAGTCAGCCATCACGACCAAATTAACGATGCCCTTCTTTAAGAATTTATCTACTTTCGCTTTCAGGACGTCA
>JAQGCA010003249.1:0-12145 GCA_034698945.1 Protaphorura quadriocellata | reverse complement strand
GCAAATCCGCCAAAGAACAACGGAGCTATGGTCTCTCAAACTTCGGAAAAAACTTTAGGAATGGCCCTCGTATATGTGAGATGTTGCTTTACGTTTGTGCGAATCGGCCTGCACGTGAATGCGTTCGCCATGTGTAATATTCACGACAGAGGAGCGAATGATGTTGAGTGGCCGATGCGCACTAGAATTGAATCAGCAGTAAGGTTTGGGTTCACCAACTGACCAACAAACGAACTTTGAGACAGTTGAGAACTTCATGTGGCGTTCCGGTAGAACTTTCGTCTTCATTTGTATAATGTGAAAGGACACAGCAGACACCTCGAGGAGTAGGCTAGTCAAAATTGGCTACGTATTAGATATGTTATAGCCCTTGACCTCCTGAACAACTTTTGTGAAGGTCCCACCTCCAAAAGTCGCACCGTTCCGGTGAAAGAAATACTTGGGGGCATGTGCTACGCTGAATCCGTCCTTGGCGACTGGGTATATCTAGTGCCCACAGGGTGAGACTTCTGGGGTACAATCTTCACGAAAGTTGTTCAGCGAGTCGAGGGGTATTACATATTATCCAAAATGCAGCCGATTCTGACTAGCCTACTCAGGTCCTGTGTCCGTCCTTTTCTGTATGCTCAACTTGTATATTACGCATGTGTAATTCTAACATGGTTTGTTTGTACACAGCTATTCTTGCAAATATAGTGGGGATAATTGTGTGGATCGTGACATTCTTTGGTACGTCTATACCGATTGATAACGCAAGAGGCTCCCGTGCATTTACAATTTATGACAGAATGGCTGTGGCCCTGCTTCCAAATTACGCCCTTGTGTTAGTCGTTAAAGGAATTAGTGACCTTGAAGCAAAAAGTAAGAAATCTAAATTATTGTATCCTATATATATACATAAAATATAGCATGATTGAGGGTAGGTATTGGACATTATGTATATGTACAGTATTATACTATATACTGTATTCTACATAAGACGTAAAAGCAGATCAGAATTATGATATCGATTGTTTGAAATAGACGTTGGAGCACAGTGGAAGTACATAGGAGAACCAATGAGTAGACTCGACCCGTTGACTATTGGTCATTCATGGCTGATGTTCATTGTTGACACAATTTTATATATGTCACTGACGATTTACTTGGAGAATATCATTCCTTCAAAATATGGCATTCGGAAACCTGGGTACTACATCTTCCAGGTAAATCACAAACGAGCCTACTTCACGACGAGTTGTACGTTCAAATGCCCGATTGTTATTATATGGTCTGCATTTTCCAGGACGTATGAAATTCAATCCCGTTAATTTCAACATTTTAAATATTGTACAAAACTTGTAAAGTATCATCGACTGAATGCAGCTGCAGCCTGGCCCAGTACAGACCCGAGGTTGTCCTATTAGAGCCGACTTGTCCAAATTTTGACCAATCCTAATATTTCGCGTTTAGTTATAGATAGATATTACCTTTCTTATGCGGCCAGGCTTTTCAGGGTTAACTCTAACTGCTGTGAATTTCCAAGCAAACTGTAAAATTCTTTCACGAGGAACTGGAAACTTCGCCCTAACATTTCTCAGTAGAAATTTTGGAAATATTTCACCAGTTGAAAGATATCCGAAACCCCGCTTCTGGGCGGTATATGGCACCGAAAATAAGTCACAAAATTTTGCTTCTTGCATTAAAACGATTGTTAAAAATATGAAAAGGTCAGATTTTTCATTGTGATAAGATGTTTTGTTCTATAAAGGACCATGTCCGGTAGAAATCGGCAGCATTAACTTAAAAATTAATCCTTTTAGCTGTCCACATGGGGTCGCCCTGCTCGCCAAAATGCCCAGATTACTCCAGCTGTCACGGAAGAAGGCAAAGGCGAATCGTCCGGGTTTGAAACTGAGCCGGCGAACCTTATTGCCGGGATTGTAATTAAAGATTTGAGCAAACGGTTCGGACGAAAAAAGATAGCCGTGGATAACGTTTCTTTCAAAATGTTTGACGGACAAATCACAGTACTGCTCGGACATAATGGTGCTGGAAAGACAACTACAATGTCAATTCTAACCGGTAATTTATATTTTATGGAAAATATTGACCTTCATTGTTTAAAGAATAACAAGCAACCTGTGAAACATTCCTGCAGGATTATTTGCACCGTCTAGTGGAACTGCCATTATTAATGGCTATGATATCAGGACACAGATTGACGATGTTCGGAATAGTCTGGGTCTTTGCCCACAGCATAATTTATTGTTTGAAAAACTGACGGTTGAAGAACATTTAGTATTTTTTGGACGAGTGAGTTCGATTTTGAAATATCGCAATATAGCAGTTAACTGACAAAATGTCTATCTGTCCTGTGCACTATCTTAGTTGAAGGGATTGACCAAAAGTCAAGCAAAGGCGGAAACGACGTCACTTTTGTGGCAGATAAGATTGCAGGAGAAACGGAAGGTGCTGTCAAAGAATTTGTCCGGAGGTCAGCAGAGGAAGTTGTCACTCGGAATTTCCTTGATTGGAGGAACAAAGGTTCGGCTAATGGTACTTTGGAATTCGGCATAACATGAGTGTGTAATTAGTACTTGTGTATTTTTATTTAAAAAAGGTGCTAATTCTAGATGAACCAACTTCTGGAATGGATCCTGAAGCTCGAAGGGCCATCTGGGACATTCTTCTGGTAGTAGTCAATGCAATCGTTTTATTTGAATTCTCCGAAAGTTACTAATTATTAATTTCACTTTTTAGGAAATGCGAGGAAGCCGAACTATTCTGTTGACCACTCATTTCATGGAAGAGGCGGATATTTTGGGAGACAGAATTGCAATCATGGCTGCGGGAAAACTTCAATGTTGTGGAACTCCGAGTTTCTTGAAAAAATTCTATGGTAAGTAAGTTCAGCTAGTCCGGCCACGCAAAATGCGAATAAGAATCACGCCATCCCCACATATTGCTAAAGATAAACTAATTTAATTATCAAATTCTACACGCATATTAGGTGCTGGGTACACCCTTGCAATGTCCATAGAGGAAAAAACAAACAAGGAAGAGATTTTAGTAACCATCCAGAAGCATATTCCTACGGCATTTTGGAAATTTCAAAAGTTCTCTAATGCGTCGGAGATTGCAATAACACTTCCAACTGAGGGCGAATCCACTTCGTACTACCCAGCCATGTTCGCTGATTTGACTGAAAATAAAGAGTCCTTGGGAATCCGAACAATGGGTTTATCGCTCACAACAATGGACGAAGTTTTCGTCAAGTAAAATTTCTTGACTTTTTCTAATTTAATTTCGAATTCACAGTTCTGTGTAATCCAAAACCTTAGATTCACAAAGTGTTACCGAGAAGAGAATCCAACTGGTTTCTCATTTAAAGTGCACCTGCCGCGGCTAATGGGCCAGTGTAAGCCTGTTGGATTTGGCTGTATTTTAATGTTATGGGCGTAGCACATGTTCCCCATGTATTCTTAGCTGCCAATCCATTATAAGCTTTTCGGGTTGGGACCTCCATAAAAGTTGCTCAGCAAGTCGAGGGCTGGAACATATCCAAAATCCAACCAATCCAACAGGTCTGTACTGGCCGAAGCATGAGGATTAAATAAAAAAAACTATCCAGGGTTGGTGAACGGCTTACGGGGGAAGACAACACACATGTTGACCTGAATACTCAGATCAGTCAGGCGGCCAATACAGGCGGGGCATGTAAGTACACACTTTCCCAATATATATTTGAAGCATATTTGCGTAAATTAATTCCATTTGATATTTGAATTTTTCTTCAAAGACCTAGCACCGCCATTAGTCAAAATTGTGGGTCTCAAACTCGTTCTACAGCAATTCTGGGGTTTGTTCTTAAAAAGAATTATTTGCAACTCGAGACAGCTTCGCCTGTTTCTTCTTCAAGTAAGTAATTAGAAAGTGCCTTTGCAATGCATTGATGTTTAAAATATTTAGACGCTACTTTGCTACTTAATACTTTACTCCCCATTGTCATGTTTCAGTTGGTAACACCCGTGCTTCTCCTCATCGGTGCCATCGCTATTGTAAGTGATTCTGTGTCACAAACTGGCTCACCTCCTCCACTTACGATGACATTGTCTGACTACAAAGATCCCAAAACATTATTCTTTTCTTCTGGTCAGGTAATTCTTGATTTTAAAACTGACTACCTATACAAATTCCGCATGCCCTAACGGATGGAAGTAGGCGGTTAGATTTGCACACCTTGTGACGTCGTTATTGCGCTACGGTTTCCTATGACCCCACAAAGTCTGTATGGTCTGCATATTTCTGTAGGCCAAACGGTAGACTTGTGGAACGTTAACAAAAGTTGTTCAGGAGGGCTATGGCTACATCTAAAATACAACTTAACCCATCAACAATCTGCATGGCGTTCTAAATGTATTTACCGGGTTTCCAAAATTAAGTTTCCGAAATATGGACTATTTTCAAAAAGTGTGCGACACATTGCCCCATTATGATTCGAGTCCGTCAATTGCCCCGGTTGTTAGTAAGTCATTTTGTCCCACTTTGGTCAGTGAATGTACCAATTTGTCCTTTTACCCGTACAAATGTGTCTTTGTGCATGTGCCCCAACCCTTGTTTAGTGAAGGTGAGTACGTAGAACAAGTCTCAGAATTTTGACCTTGAAATTTTGAATATTCTTGTTGAAATGAATCTCGAAATGGTGTATGATGAGAGATGTCGACGAACAGGTGCTTTTAATTCAGACCTACTTAGGCTCTGGGAGAGCATAAGAAAGGTCGTTCTGTCAAACATACCCTGCACTAAGCATAAAATGTCAAAATTGTAAAAAATACCTTACCTTCGAAATTTAGATAGAAATATTATTTTCAAAAATCGGATCCATACTTTGGAAACTACGAGTTTTTGAAAGTGTTCATATTCATTGGAATGATGATTGGAACGATACAGAATACAAAGAAGATTAGCGTGACGACTGCGCGACAAGCAAAATCGTGACGAGTTCCACAATTTATGTAAAATTTTGGCGCCGTGGGGCAATGGCCAGAGGGAGCTTTTTTAGAGAAAATAAACTTGAACTTGTTATTTTATTCAAAAATAGTTGGCCGTTTTTGTGGCTGCTATCCGGTTTTTATTGTTTATAGTTGCCCTGGACGCAGTCCTGCAAAGGGCTTATAAAATTGCCCTGCCTGTCTGTCTGTCTGTCTGTCTGGTGCAATGCTTCTCAGCCCACCTCCTTACAATCTCAATCAAATCAGCGCAACTTCACTTCAAAAATGCTTTAATTAATATACCTCTTACATTGCGTGATCACCATTTACTCATGACAGCTTAAACCAATATGTCACAGATACACTTAATAGAGAGCGTCATAAAGTAATTTTTTGCATTCAAAAGGACTCCTGACTAAGAAGTCATATTGAACTATCTTATCGCAATATACCTAAAACACTTCTGAAATCTTACATACTTCCATAAAGATGTGATATGATATGTAACGTTATAGAGATATCGCCACCTAATGTTAAAGAGATAGGTCTATTTCATTACGTACATGAAGCAGCAGTACTTCCCCCATAACCGAATTACATACGTAATGTTATAGAGATATCGCCACATAATGTTAAAGAGATAGGCCTATCTCATTACGTACATGAAGCAGCAGTACTTCCCCCATAACCGAATTACATACGTAATGTTATAGAGATATCGCCACATAATGTTAAAGAGAGAGGCCTATCTCATTACGTACATGAAGCAGCAGTATTTCCCCCATAACCCAATTACATACGTAACGTTATAGTGATATTGCCACCTCATGTTACAGAGATTAGCCTATCTCATACACTTCACTCTCTCAACACATTTCTACAGTCTCAACCTTCCCAACAACTCCAAATCCTCTAAACCACTCGCCACCCACTCCCAACTGCTTTCCACAACCTCACATCCACTCTCCGCACCCTTTCAACAACTCTCCAAACCATCAAAACCACTATCCAGTACCACGGACTATATATCCAGTCGCGACTGTTTATTATCGTTGACGTCTTTGTAGTATTAGGGCAGATAAATAGGTTCCGCGATGGTGAATTTCGTTGGCACCCCAAAAAAAGGGCCAACTATTTTTGAACATACAATAGAATAGGACGAACCGAGACGCGCGGGAACCACATTCATGCTACGTACATGATTTGAATGTGATGTACGGTGCCACAAATTACGCATGCGTGATTCAATTGCACCTTCGCATTGTCGTATTTCTTTAAACTTGAGTGACTTTTCATTTCAGGCACTTAAGGTCAGCTATCCTGCGGTTGTTGGTTCTTCGGCGATACATAGTTCAAATCTTGTGAGGCAACTTCTTGCTGCTGGAAGTCAAGACGAGGCGGACTATAGGGCTCATTACATTGTTTCGGCAAATTTGGGTTCATCAGTGACTGCATTGTTCTCTACTATTGTCTACCACTCCAGCCCCCTTTCAGTCAATCTGGCGTCCAATGCAATATTGAGAGCTCGTGACCCGACAAAGAAACTTTCTATTGAAGTGACGAATCATCCACTCTTAGACGAGTTACCTTCATTGAATTCGCCAAATATGTCTTCACTTGCCACTTTCGGTTTCGCAGTCCTTGT
The DNA here is from genome assembly GCA_034698945.1 of Protaphorura quadriocellata. Classification (NCBI taxonomy): domain Eukaryota; kingdom Metazoa; phylum Arthropoda; class Collembola; order Poduromorpha; family Onychiuridae; genus Protaphorura; species Protaphorura quadriocellata. Next base: position 5,527 of record JAQGCA010003249.1, on the reverse strand, counting down.
CAACATTGGCTTAGCTCTCTTCGCTGCGAGTTTTATTGTCTTCCCAATTGAAGAAAAAATGTGCAAGGTAATATAAACAATAATTGATCAGTACCTAACGTTCTTTTTGTTCTGTAACGCTTCATAGCCTTTTGTCTGACTCTTTGGTTTCTTTTTCTGATTCCGTTTCGGCCTGTGATTTTCGCGCGACTGGGACGATAAAGTTGAAAGAGTTGAAACTTTTCTCGAGAATTGATCAATCGTTGAAAAATGATACTAAAATGTAACACTTACTTATTTCAGGCGAAACAGTTACAATTAATGACTGGAGTCAGTCCGTTGACGTTTTGGGTGTCCTCATTTCTGTGGGATTTCTTAGTGATGGTAGTTTTGATTGGAATTATGTTAGCTTGTTTTCCAATCTTTGAAGACTTTGGATTATTCACAACGCGCGGAGGTGCAGGTAATATTATCTATCTTGATCTTGATTACTCGGTCCGTGTCCGTCTGAATGCACTATAAATTAATTGTTCCGAAGCACATTATTTTTTAGTCTTAATCTGAATTATATTTTTTTGAAAGGCGTACTATTCTTAATTCTGCTGATCTACGGTTACACTGCCATCTCATTCTCGTACATGTGTTCTCTGTTCTTGAAGTCGATTTCGGGAGGATTTGCCTTCGTTTCTACTGTACACATTGCTACTGGTAAGGTCTTAGAAATTGAACCATGTGTTATTTAGAAATCTACTACGTGCTCTCTCGATGTGAAAACTTACTGATCTTATTATTTGTTTTCAATTCCAGGTATATTCTTTCCGTTATTAATTTTCGAATTTGAACTCGATCAACGCCTTCTACCACACGCCGCGACAATCTTACGCCTCCTGGCTTGGCCTTTTCCTAATTTTGGGGTCTCAATAGCCCTCTTGAAGTTTAGTAGTATAGCCATACAAAACTCTCGATGCAAAGTTATACCGTCGAAATACAAAGAACTGATTTGTGAGGGCGGACCAAATAATCCATCCTTTGAAAGATTGTATGAATGTTGTGGTAAGTATTCACTCACTTTTGATAAATTTACAGTAACCCGGAGTGCAAGTAACTTTCTACACAGCGGAGGGAGCAAAGTTATAGTTCAATGTGGCAATTTCCGCACTGCACAGCATTGTTAGAATTTCCACTTGATTGTGCCATACTCCGCATGTACTTCAAGTAAAGCTCTTCATTACTCTGGCAACCTTAAACTAAACTAATCACCAGTTAGAAGCATTCATATGAATTCTAAAAATTTGGCATGACATGCGGGACACGCGGACGCATCAAACGATTAGTCTAATTTAAATTTTCTTGACATTTCTTGGGCAAAATGGCGGGCAGTTAATCGATTACCATACAAGGCGCTTCATATCTCTTAGACTACTTTTGGGTGAGGTTGAAAGCACTCTATGTTCGCGTTGCGCGGGAAAATTCTGCAATGCAGGCGCCGCGAAATTAAAAAGTACCTACGCAAGAGTTTGTTTTGATAGTTCCACATTTTTGTTCTTCAAATAAAACCGACTAAAATCGTCAAAATTGAATAAAATAAATAGTTGTAAACTAAAAGGAAGTCGTGTCGAAAGGGATAGGGATGGGTTGCGAATTTTGTATTTTTGTTGTCACTTCGTTACCAATTGTTTAAGAGGTATCGCTTCTATTCACATTTATAACTATTGAATTTTTTTCTTCAATCTAATAAGGTACTGTGCTTCCTTACCAATTGGTTTCTGAGGTATCCCTTCCCTTCACATTTTCAAAGCATATTATTCTTTCCCCTTCATTACGACAATGTTTTTTCTATTATTGCTTCCAGATTTTTTTTCATCAATCTAATAAGGTACTGTGCTTCCTTACCAATTGGTTTAAGAGGTATCGCTTCCATTCACATTTTCAAAGCATATTATTCTTTCCTCTTCATTACGACAATGTTTTTCTATTATTGCTTCCAGAATTTCTTTTCCTCAATCTCGTAAGGTACTGTGCTTCCTTACCAATTGGTTTCAGAGGTATCGCTTCCCTTCACATTTTCAAAGCATATTATTCTTTCCTCTTCATTACGACAATGTTTTTCTATTATTGCTTCCAGAATTTTTTTCCCTCAATCTCATAAGGTACTTTGCTTCCTTATTACCAATTGGTTACAGAGGTATCGCTTCCCTTCACATTTTCAAAGCAGATTATTCTTTCCTCTTCATTACGACAATGTTTTTCTATTATTGCTTCCAGAATTTTTTTCCCTCAATCACATAAGGTACTTTGCTTCCTTATTACCAATTGGTTACAGAGGTATCGCTTCCCTTCACATTTTCAAAGCATATTATTCTTTCCTCGTCATTACGACATTTTTTATGTATTATTGCTTCCCCGTTTTATTATTTCCAAACTGTTGGAACCCTGGATTCCAAGACGCTTTGCACGATGTTGATTCGAAACCATATCGTTTATGGTGTCTCGCATTTCTCGTTGCTTCCCCTGTGTTTTAATCTTTGCTGTCTACGATTTATATCACTCGTTGTGTAAACGAACATATGTAGACTCCGTGCTTAGCTATGTACCGTTTTGCAGCGCTCTAGCTTTTCTAGGTATTTCCAGCCTATTAACTTAGAGCATAGACATCAGTAAGGAGCACTTCTAAGTAATAGTCCTATATCTTTCATCAAAACGTACGGACGGACAGACAGACAGACTAGGCATCCACAATAAGTCATTTACTCCGTATATTACGTCGCACGACTTCATCATCATATCTGACGACATCATATCTGGAATGGCGACTTCAAGGCGGCTGACGTTGGAGGAGAAGAAATAGGTAATTCTGCAACCTTCGGACAATTATTATCGAGTAAGAAGTAAATAGTGAAAATGAAAGGTATAGTGAACAAAGTGTTTCGTCCTAAAACTTATGTTTGTTTTATTTTGAATTGTCCGTGTTGAAAAATGAAACGAAGTGCATTCGGACGTTTGACTAAAGGGAATTCTGTTTTGCAAAATGTCTTCTGACAATTTTTGCTAATTTAATTGCAGTAACGTTAACATATATTTAGAAAAATCCTCCGGAAGGACAAGTTGCCTCTAACCGAATTAATTTATCACATGTGATGATGAAATAAATGAGTAGTCAACAATCTCATATTTTGTCCAAAACGACCAGGTTTCTATTGAGCTTCTTCAGGCTATTAAACAAAATACAAGATTTTTCGTAATTAAAATTACTGCAATACACAGTCACATTTTTATCTGACAAAATTCGATTGAAATTCTAAATACAATAATATTAGTACACCATCAATAGAATAACACCAACATACCTTAGGACAGAAAACGCCAATCTCCATAATTCGAATCGGATTTATGACTAATTTCACATTTTATGAATTTTGAATTTACAATTTTACTTTTCCATTTGATTGGAATTTGGACGACGTGGCCGGATTGAATTCATACAAATTGAAATTTCCAGCCTTCTTAATGCTTAGTTTCATTTCTATGTTATGTACATACATACATAACATATATTTACTTGAGTTTGCGACGCGCCAATTTCAAATTAGTCTAAGAGATATGAAACGCCCTGTACCTCCGTGAAAAACAATTATTATGATTTCCTTGTACGATTCTTGCCTTTTTGAACCATGGTTATTCTGAATATGAAAAAAGTTGTCGCAAATAGAAAATGATGAACGGATTGAAAATATAACATTAGAGGAGATGAGAGAATTTAGGTTAAATCTCGAGCAATAAAGTATAAAAGTAAAGTATTAGGGAATGGCTGCTTATAAGTCTCGGATCAGATAACATAATCGCTTATCTGATCTTATTGTTTCACATACAATACAATACAATATTAGATCAGATAAAGAAGTATTGGATTGGATTATTGGATAATCAGGTATCTGATCTGATCAGATATATCTGACCAAAGATTTTCTGCACGGGTGGCTATGGTGGGTTCTACACACGTCAAAACACATCATAAAAAAATTCTGACCAAAGATGTCAGATATCTGACATCTTCGCCATGAGAAAGTCCGAGTCGTCCTAGTAAGAAATTAAATATATTCTTCATCCGGTTAAAACAAAGTACCAGAAAAGTCATAAGAAAATCCTCTGACCCCAAAGACTTTCTCAGGGTGCAATTCTCGCCAGTCGTTAAGTCCAACGAAATCAACAAAACTGCCTCTCAGACCCGTCCCATGCGTCCTACAGAGGCTGACCCACCGGGTTGGGCCGAGAGGCCAAAAAACAAACAACGTGGAGTTGCCCTGCCCCAAAGTAAATTGGATACCAAGAGGAAAAACAAACAACTTCCCAGAAAACAAGTTGTGCATTTGCTAACCTTTAGGCGGGGAGACGGTTGTCAAGGATATTTGCAATGCCGATTGCTTCGGGCTATACTATTACATCCGAACCTGAATGTCGATATACCGGGATGCCGGGATGTATGGGAATCAGTTCGACAGAGGAACAGATATATAGCCGGCCTCGTACACTGCAGTCCCTGCGTACCTCTAACCACGAGAAATAGAAAAATCTCTGTCAAGTCTGAACTGCAGATGCAACGGTTAAGTATATCGGACTTTAAACCCAAATTTTGGTTGAAATTTCCTTGTTAGTGTACTTCCAGTTGAAGGATTAAATTGCAAGATCTCAGGGATTGCTTCTGGGTTATTTTAGGTAGTTTTTATACTCTATCCAATTTTTCCGTAATATTTTAATAATGGGGTGCAGACGGTGGAACCCATCGAATCGCAGCTGTTCTATGTTCGATATGCACATTATATCGTGTTCGACATTAAATCCTCTAATAATCATGATTTCAGAGTCTTGTAAAAATCCGGAGAATCCGGACGGCGATGGTCGTAGTCGTTATATTCGTCCTGAGTGCTTCAAGCCAGAACCTTACCTTCAATGGGAACGGAGAATAAGAGATTTCGAGGGTTCTGTTGCTGTTCCAGGCATTGCACAAGAAATCTTCTACGTTCTTGTAATTGGCATTCTGTTCAATGTCATCTTACTTCTGGCGGAGTATGGGATTCTACGACGAATCTGCTCCGGCGCTTTGAGATCGAGGAATTCAGCATTTTCTTCACCAGGGGAAGAGGATGTTCTGATTGAGAGTCAAAGAGTCCGAGAGATGATTCAAACTGGTACTTAAAAATTGAACTGATTTCTTCCATACAATCTTGCTGAGATATCGGACAATAAATATATTCTAATACCGGCTATACACAAAAGTAGGTTCCTTCCCAAAGTGAAATAGTGACACCAACATATCCTTCCATTCAAGTGTAATTCAAGTGTAAAACGATGCCCGCGCAAAGTGTGTATTCAATTGTAAGGCTTGACTTGAACATAATTGTTAAATTGAATAGAATTTCACTACCTACGATGTCCAAAGTCGATTATCGAATAATGAATCCTATTTGTCTCAGTTTATGAACAAACTGCAAAATCTACCCGATGATCAGTTGTTCTCTAAAATGTGTCGGTGTGTTGTGAACTGGAAATA